>PVJC01024363.1:0-25572 GCA_004026665.1 Murina feae
TTTTTTTTATTAAATGTCAATGTCATAAATGTAGAATATTCAGGATTTTCTGTAAATAATTTTAAGGATAGACATTATATAGTTCTCCATTATTTTTGTTTTGTTGGCATTTAGGTCAGTGCCTGGCACATATCAGCTGCTTAATGAAACAATTTGATTCATCTATTTAAAATCTTCACACCAATATAAATATTCCAGACCACGTGAGTACATATTGGGCAGTAGTGAAAGTTAAAGAAAACATCTCAGAGGTTTGTTCACATCCTTCACATGTGTCTTCTGAAGGGTAAGTGGGAATCCATCTGGTATATCCACTTAACAGGTCTGATTTTGTAAGATAGAAACATTGGCTAACAATAACCATGTAGAAAACTAAGGAGGCAAAACGCTATGATATTAGAAAAGTAATGAAGAGACAAACACTTAGGGAGCAGCATTGTTTCAGTGCAAGGTCACTGTTCATTAATACTTGTACAGATAGCTTATTAACCACCCAGAAAATTCACTTCAAGTTTTCAAGCTACATAATACTAAAATCACTACCTGCATATAGATTAGGAGATGTGGGCTCGCTGCACAGAGAGCTAAAGCAGTTGTAAACCATAAGCTCCATTGATTTTGAAAGTGGAGATTATCCATTGTATGACTTACCCCACTCGATCCACCCCTGCTCCCAGTACATGACACTTCTCTTTCCAGCCTATCTTTGCAAGCTTTAAAGAGGGATTCAGCACGTTGGAAAGCAATGCCCTACACCAGAGGGGCTGCTTGGAGGAGGAAGAAGAATGTCACTCTGTGCAGTAGGAAACTTTGCCCTGGGTACCCACCAGATAGCTATGGGTTGGCTGGCCTTGCAGTTCTCTCCTTTGGCATCTTTGATCCTCTACAGAGCCTAGTGCAGCAATTCCTTGCACATTGTCAGCACTAAATAGAATGAATGGTGTCACTCATTCTAGTGTGGTTTTTATGAATTTTAAATTTAAGCTACCTGACTCCCATTTTTTCTAATGGGGCACGATTGAGATAAACACTCATTACAATTCAGATGTGCAAAATGCAAGTAATAACTATCTTATAACCAAGCTTGCCTTACCTGGAAACCACCCTTCCTAATGATGACTGTAGAAACATCAATTTGTCAGTTACAGATAGCTCAGAATTTTCTGCTATAAAATAGGGTTTATGCTGTGGTAAACACAGTCCAAAGTTTAAATTTCCTGTCTGTTTCTCTCAACACAGACGGCCTCTCTTGCCTCTGTTCTTTGAAAGATGCCATCTGTGTGCAAGCAGATGCTTACGTATCCACAAGGGAACAGGGAGGGACCTTGGTTGTACTCACTGTCCTCTGGGATTTTGTTGTTTTTTCTGAGATGTCTCATTCCATCTGATCACTGAGCACACAAGTGGGTGTCGACTGATGTGTGGTTGGCCCTGCCTTGTGCTTTGTGTTGTGCTGACAGCCGCTGCTCCAGTCAGGGACAGTCACTGCTGGTCTTGAGTTCCCCCACCCCGGGAACTCGGTCCAGACCTAGGCCTCTTCTAGCCCACAGCCTCCTCCTGTCCTCCACTGGAGCATAGCAGGGCGGAGGATCAGAAGAACCACCTCTATGCATCCAACTGAACAGCTCCCCACAACCAGCCCACCTCCCTTCCCACCCCATATGCTCTGGCATCATGAGCAAATCATGGCTTCTCTAAGGGCTTAGAAATTTCCAGAGAAGTGAGGAGCAACACCTGTAAAGGGTATCTCTACTGCACCCCTTCACAGAAGTTTAACCCTGATGTTAGGTAGAAATTCAAGATATTCCTGAGTATTTTTTCTTCTTTGACTTTTCATCTCTCTTTTGCCTCTCTCTTCCTCCCTCTCTCTTACCCAATGCAGATCTTTCCTGTGACTCCTGATGGGCTTTTCATTTCCTGTTACCTAAGAAGAGTCACTCCTCAATTCCATCTTCCTTCCTCCCTCATCGGTCCTTCATCTGCCCCTTCCTAGGCTGAAGGACACCGAAGGGCTGTAGGGAAAGAATCTGGACTACTGTATTGGTTTTCAAAGACTGCTGTAACAAAATCACACAAACTAAGATTCTTAAGCAACAGGAATGTATTGTCTTACGTTTCTAGAGACCAGAAGTCTGAAATCAAGGTGTTGGCAGATTTGGTTCGTTTTGAAGGCTGTGAGGAAGAATCTGTGCCAGGCCCCTCTCTTTGGCTTGTAGATTGTGGTCTTCTGCTTGCGTCGTCACATTATTTCCCTTTGTATGTGTTGGTGTCTAAATTTCTCCATCTATAAAGATCCTAGTCATATTGGATTAGGGCCCATGCTAATGATCTCCTTTTAACTTGATTACCTCTATAAAGATCCTATGTCTAAATAAGATGACATTCTGAGGTTCTGAGGTTAGAATGTCAACATAGGAATTTGAAGTCTGAGGACATAATTAAACCTAAAACAATTACCAAGAAAGGAAAATATATTGGTAAGGATTTCAAAATAGTTTTGTTTTCCTCCTAAATGATATCTGTGTGAGGGGGCTCTGTACATGACTATGTTTGGTGGTTTTAAATGAAATTGGAAGTTGTTTTAGGATTTTTTTCACACTGTCACCAAAGGACAATTCAAGGTAATAACCCTATCGGTAAAATTTGTGCCAGAGAATGAATAGAAGTGACAGACCCTGGACCATATGAAGTTTCTGAGCTTTAAGAGGGTGAGAAAAAAGGGGCCAAGAGATGGAGCTGATATTACATTTTTCCCCAGGACTCTCAAGACTTCATATAAAATCCGCCTCACCTTGGTACAAGGTCAGATGTATTGTAGAGACAGTTTCCACAGCATTTGCAGATCTGACTAAATATGTAAGTTGAGGGATTCAGTGAAGATCCTATGATTTAGGTTTGAGTGAGTGAAATGGGGCAGGAGTGGTGGTGAAGGAAGGAGAGTTGATAGGTTCACTTTTGGACTTGAAATCCCTGAGGACATTCATGAGAGGCCCTATAGAATGTCCATAGCTCTGTGCTTTTTACACAGAATGTTTAGTGCTCAGCTCACAATGGAAGCAAGCATTGTTATGATCCCAGTTTTACAGGTGAGAATTGAAATTCACAAAGGCTAAAGTAACTTACTCAAGGCCAATATCAGACCTATTTCATTCCAAACCCAATGATCTAAAACAGTTCCATTCGTTTCCTCACAAATCCAAGACAAAAACATTCCAGAGAACACTGCTCTTTATTCCCAACACACATTGCCTGTTTTAACTTGCTTTCTCCCACATCTGTAACATGTATACATCAAACCCTTAACCTGAGCTCTGCTGGTATTAATGTTTTAAATAACACAGAAGTGTAGAATTGCTAATAGTTAGTCATATTTTAGGAAATATATTTACTATTTGGTATAATATTAAATACAGAACATCCCCCAAAATGTATATATACTTAACTGATTTTATTACATTTTGAAATGAAATGTATTTTAATAAACACTGCCTGTATAATTACTCAAAGGCTGTATACATTTTCTTGGGACACTGTATCTTTTAGATGGCTGTAATATCTAGTTTAGAATTCACCAAAATCTTGGAGAAGATTATCACTTTTCACAAACACGATGTCTTTGATGTTCATTATAGAAATTTAAATTTATTTTAAAGTAAAAATTTATTAATATTTTTGCTTGAGAGATAATTTACATATTGTATGATAAAATGACATAATGCCAACTTTAGATATTTAAGTTATAAAAGGGTAAAGAGAAATCTAGTGGTTTCTAACTCAAACACAATTTCAACACAAGATAAGAAATATTGTTGACTACTGGTTCCTAACGGAAATCAGTGTCTTAGCTATTTTTTATAAGTGTATTGATTTACTAAACTGACAAGACACTGAGATTTAGACAGCACAGTTAGCTCAAGTCTGCATGCAGAGGAGCCATCTGTAAAGAATAACTTGCTACACAGATTCTAAGGGAATGTGGAAAATCACTGGGTGTTTGCTAATGGAACCCAAGCTCATTAACCAGTAAGGATGGGATATACAATGTGCTCAACAAGCTGACTCTAGCTTTTGGCTGAAGCACTAATTTAGAAGATTCGTACCAATATTTGGATGCTTTTTTCTAACAAGAAACATGAAAGAAAGGATTCAGCATAGACTACTATATTTTCTACTGAGGAAGTGAGCAGTGAAATGCTCCTCTGCACACACAGATGTACGTGGGTGAATGAGAAAGGTGGAGAAATAATAAGAGAGGGAATGACATCTATCTGCAACTTTGAGTGAGCAAAACCATATGTGGTAAAATCACAGTTGAGCATTTATTTTTTTAATTGTAGGTATCATGTTGTAGAGTTAAAGGATCTGAGCTCTGTTTCAGAAAGACTATTCTAAAAATTCCACCAATTACTATTTCTGTGACTTGGGGCATATTTCTTAACATTTCTGGGCTTGAATGTTCTCAACTTATAAAGTAGAAATAATATTTATACCTACTTCAAAGTGTTGTGAACATTAAATGCAATAATGTTTGTAAGGTGCTTAGACTAACATCTGCTCCATGACACATACTCAATCAATATAAGCAATTACTATTATCATTATAATTTGGGTAAATCCAGTAAAGTGTAGCTGACATCTCATTCCAAGATAGGCTCTTTTTGCTTTTCCTTCTATTATAAAAACCACTTGCTGACTCTGGGCTTTGACTTACCCAGGAGTCCTCCTTAATCAATACTCTTCAGCCCCAACCCCTGTCCTCTAGTAAAAGCAGAGAACAGAGTATTGTGGTATGGGATGGAGTTGGAGAGAAGGCCAGCTGGGTAGTTCAGTTGGTTAGAGCATTATTCCAATATGTCAAGATTTGGGGTTTGGTTCCAGTCAGGGCACATACAAGAATCAACCAATTAATTGCAAAGATAAGTGGAACAGCAAATCAATGTTTCTCTCTCCCTCCCTCTCTCTCTACAAATCAATTTAAAAAGTTCACATTATCAAAATTCCTTGACAAAGTCCTATAAGTAGAACTTTAGTGGAATTTTATGAGAAAAATTCTGCTTTCCTTTTGGGGATATACAGGCTGGTAAAACACTTTCTCCTTTTCTTGCTGTCTTGATGCAAACATGTAGCCTGGAGCCAAAGTTGTAATATTACGACCAAAAAGTAAAGACCAAGAGAACTACAGAGATACTGGCCCTGGTGTCACATAACTCCAAAACAATGCCATCAACCACAGGACTAGAAGATACACACACATGCACACATGCATGCACATGCACACACACAATCTCTCTTGTTACTCATGTTAAATAACAATGGAGATGTAAAGTTTTAAAACAAATTTTTTATGCTATTTGAGAGTTTTTATTTATGTACTAACTAGTAAGTCAGGGACTTTGAGTCTTTTATCTAAATCATATGTGACCTTGGCTAGGTTACTTAACCTTTATTTTCTCATTTTTAGAACACCATTACACTAACCTATCTATAACGATATCATGAGCTCTAGTAAATAAATTCAAAGTGATTTATAAATGCTTAATAATGATAATGATCAGGCAAGTAGAACTAATTTTGTAGGACACAGAAATGCATTTCCCTGAAGAAGGTATCAACAAAACAGGAAATAGTATTTTTTACAAGGAGAGAGGATGCATCTTCCTAAGGAAAGGTGATCATTTAAACCCTGAGTATCTAATATAAGATGAAATGGAGAAGATGATGGTGTTATAATTGGGTTTATTCAGAATGCAATTGAAGACTCATCTGTTGAAGATGAGACTCATTTTATTCTCTTGTGAAATTGCATAGCACGGGAAATCATGACCAGGGGAATCTTAGCTTATTCATCTCTATAAAAACAGCTCACCTTTTATTCTCATTCTTCAAATTTTGCTTACTTTTTTCTGTGATAGAGAAAAAGGATTGAGATGTAAGTAGCCAAAATAGGAAAATACATACAAAATCCATAATTTTAGAGAGCATTAAAATTATGTTCTAAATTAGCTTTAAAATCAGCCTGCTGAGAGCCTGTTTTGCTTTTCAAGTAAATTTTTAGGCAAAGACTGTGGACTATCCAGCAGGGATTTTGCCATGTAACTGCCAACATCCTGTTCTTCTTCAACATGAGACTTGGGTTAGTTCAGGCAAAAATTTTAAGTTCTCTAATTTCCTTTTGCAATTTTTCTTCCCTTCTTGCTACAGTTTTATTGTTCCATTTAATATTTTCTTTATTACTTTGAAATCTACACCTGAGTAGAGAAGCAATGGTATATGTTTAGATGCATCTTCAGAATTGTTCTATTCATATCACATGCATTTCAATGTCTTTTTGGGTTGGATATTTCAGTTGAATAAACTTGTGCCTAATGAAGCTGAGTATATGGTTTCGATCCTAGCTAATGAACTAGTTAGATTTTCACAAAGAAGAATTCCACTCATTAGGCAAAAGCTAGGGTTTCAATTTGTTAATGTGCTCTGTTGATTCCCAAGTGTGAGGGGGTGTGCTTCCATTACACAGAAGACAACTCAAGGTGACACATGTTCCTGAAGAAAGGGAAGGATAAACATCTACCACATAATAGTTGATTTAAAAAAAGTGAGATTGAAAAGTAAATCAAACTCTAGTATACGCTTTTGTAAGTCTTACTAAGCCGTGATTTGGACCTCTCTTCATTTCTGATCTGCTAGGATTGATCTGGACTAATAATTTTGTGTGTGTGTGTGTTCAATATACTCATTCCCCTAACGAGGGAACTGTCTTGTGATGAGTTTCTGTTTGAAATGCAATTGTCTCTCCTGGTGTGTGTTTTTCCATTGCCAACCACACCCATTTCTTTTTGTCCAGGTACTGCTTTAAGGAGTTTGCTAGTCCAGTGGTTGAATTCCATTCATTTTATCTGGCTTCTCTCTGGATATAAGTCTCTTTTCTTTTCATTGACAGTGTATGACTGTCCTCTCATTATTATTGACCTACAGCTTTCGGGCCCATCGGGTAGATCAGCTTAGAATGAATGCAGATATCCTTCACAGTCTCAGACATACCTCTAGCAGACACACTTAGTAGTAAGTACATTATAATAAATGTTTTTTGCTATCAAATGGCAAGCTTTCACTCACTTCTACTTTTTCAATGCCAACATTAAAAATTCTTAAGATGTTATATAAAATATTTGTTTATTATTTATCTCTTTTTAATAATGCACAACTAGTCTTTAGTACATGAAGTAGTTTTGGCTGTCCACAGTATTTCCCTTTTCTCTCCTATAACACACACACACACACACACTCACCTTTTTCTCTAACATTCATTTTTCCCTTAGGTTAGTTTATTATATTGGGAGTCAGTGTTTCATATTCAGTATGTTGTTTGTTACATTTTCACTAGAATAATCTTCTTGTTTACATGTTTTCTTAAAAATATAAAGTTAATTCATATCACCATCTTTCATATTAGTAATTCAGTGCTTCATAAAGTAGTGGTGTCATTCTGTAAACTCTTTAAACTTATTCCTTAATGAGTTTCTTATTTTAATGGATCTGATTTTTGTAACACATTATGCATCTTGAATGACATGTTTAATACTTATCCTTTAAAAACTTATTGGCAAGATTGTAAGTATAAGTATTAAAAGTCTTTCCTCACCTATTAGAAAAAAATAAAAGGACATGGGAAGAACTGCATCAATTATCATGAAAAGAGAAGCAGATAATGTTCTTTTGCAAGAGACACTCTTAAAAGATAATGAACATGAAAAATTAATTAGATTTCAAGTTGGAAGCATCTTTCTCTATTTGATGGATTTGATAGTGCTGATATTGCTACCTTAATGTATAAAAGGAAAAATGTCAAAATTAATAAGATAATCAAGAATAAAAGAAATGGAATGGTTATCTTTAAGGGGGCCGAGTACTCACTAGAAATAATAGCTAATTGGTACAAAGCTAACTTCAGAAAAGAATCAGGCAGCATTGTTTTAAACATCTTTGACTGGTATGGGTTTTTATTTTTATTTATTTTTAATTTATTAGACATACACAGAGAGAGATTTGTTCTTCCACTTATTGATATATTCCTTGGTTGCTTCTTGTATGTGCCCTAACTGGTATCAAACCTTCAACCTTGGCTCAGCCAGATGATGCTCTAACCAACTGAGCTACCCGACCAGAATCTGGCAAGGTTTCTAAAAACACTCTAGTTTGCAGAGACTTTGGATAGCTCTGGACTGAGAAATTAGTATTTATGTCTGGCTTATAATTTACAAACACATTGTTGAAAGATTTTTACTTCCTGAGAGGAAATGAGCCAGACGTTTAGGATTTTCATGCCTTTCATATTTGAATTTTTCCTTTCATAAAATAAAATAAAAAAATTGGAGTCAAAAAGATTTTCAGGGGCAGATGTGGGAAGAGAACTAAATGAAAATTTTTATGTTAACCTCCCACGTTTCCCTCCTCAGTGATTATTTGAAAACCATTTATCTCTGTGGTGATAAATAAAATCTGGAATCCTGTCATCTTGCAGCTTAATTAAAAAGCTTAAGAAAAATATTTGATGCCTTATTTGGAAGAGCTTCTTAAGCCTCCTTCCAATTTTCAGATGACTTTTTTTTCTATAAATATTTCAGTGCTAAGATTAGTATCCAAATGATCCTTCATTAGCCCAATACACTGATACAGAGTTATAATCTCTTATTGCATGTCACAAACACAAAGAATGGTGTAATGGTGATGCTTCTCAGAATGTGCCCTGGACACAGGAGTCTAATTAATGTATGTAAGAAGGTTCTCTGTCAAAATTAATTTTTAAAATGCTATGAAACAAGGTTTAGAGAATATAGTGTTTGTCTAGATGCAACTGATTTACTTCGAACCAAAATGAAATATCTGGTTGAGTAGCAAGGATAATGATATTAGAGACCAATATACTTCTGAATTTAGAGAAAACATTCTCTTCACTAATCTAAAACATTGTAAACCAGACTATCTCTGAAAAACAAATAAGTCTCAAAAAGTAAATCAGTTCAGAAGATTAATGAGGCCACTAAGTGGTATTACCACTAGGTCTTTTAGGTGGTGAAATCCATATTTAAAGATTGTCAGTCATGATGGTGGCAGCACATTTATTCTTACACTATTGCTGGAATAATAGAAATATGTGACTTATGTGCTGGGGATTTGGGCCTAGATTTTGCTTACTTTTTAAAACTAGTTTGATTCTATTTTTAGGTTATTGGATTATCTGTTTTTAAATAAAGTAATGCATGCTTATATTAATTACACTAAAGGAATGGGATGCTCTGTTAAGAGACTCACAAGAACATGGGTAAAAGAATACAACCTTTGTTCTCTCTCTGTACACAACCAAGGTGAGTGTTTCTGGTGTTTCAGTGGCTCTGTTTCACACATGTTCATACAGTTGACTCTGGTCACTGGGCAGGAAGCAGAAAGAAAGAAGTCATAGATCATACCAAAGTAAGTTGAACCTTAGTTCTGCTCACATTATCCTATTTAATAAAGAGGGGATATGCTAATTGACTCTCATGCTGTCACAAAGATGGTGGCGCCCACAGGCAATAAGGAGAGAATATGCTATTGACTGTCATGCCCTCAAAGATGACAGCGCACACAGTCACAAGATGGCCTGCAGGGGAGGACAGTTGTGGGGTACCAGACCTCCAGGGAAGGGCAGTTAGGGGCAACAGGGCCAGCAGGGGAGGGTAGTTAGGGATGAGTGAGCTGACAAGGGAGCAGTTAGGTGTTGATCAGGCAGGCAAGCAGGTGAGCGGTTGGGATCCAGCAGTCCCAGATTGTGAAAGGGATGTCTGACTGCCAGTTTAGGCCTGATTCCACAGAGTGGACGCCCCCCCCCCCCCACTTAGTGCATGAATTCCCTTCATTGGGCCTCTAGTATTAAATAAAACTTAGTCACATGGATACATGTAACTACAAGAAAGGTTAAAAAACATGACTTAGTCATGGGTACAGGTAAAACGTAAGAATAAATTAGGGTGGGCAGCTAGGAATCCCATGCATTATTTGTCAAAAACAACAACAACAAACAACAACTAAGTACAAAAAAGAAAGCAAGAATCACCCTAAACTCTACCAGCTAAAAATAATTTGTGAATATTATTCTGTACACCTTTTCCTGAACATGTACAGCATGGGTAGACAAATGGTTGAATAAATAAATGAAAAATAATTTTGAAATAGTGCAATCACTCTGTAAAATACATTTAATTTTATTTAAATTTTAGGAAAAAAAGAAGCTGAAGGGAAACTTTTGGAATTAACAATGTTTCTTAAACAATAAGAAATACTTTTTTATGACATTTCATTTATAAGATTGGAGGCATCATTTTTTAAATTTCATATTTCAACTTTAAATAGTGTTTGATAGGCAACCTGAAAGGAATGATGATTTTCCCTTCTTCCCTCTACCTCCTAATTTTTTGTTTCAAATTATTTTTCTTTGTCAGCATTGTAACATTATATTTTGTTCCGCAAACACAATTTCCCTGTTAATCATTATGAGTTCTCTATTTAAAGGGATGCAATGCTCAGCACTAGTTCTTTTACCATGACTTTTCCATTACTGAGTTTGATTTTTAATTTATCACTTGGTTGGCTGGATTTTATTGTTGTGTAGCTTTAACATTTTTATTTGCTTAACTTTTTAGCAAAAGGATTATAAATTCTTCATTCTTAGAGTTCTTTTATATTTGAAAGGACTGCCTATTACCTTTATAGTTGAACACCTTGATTGGGTGTACTACTCTTGGTTACACATACTGCTCCTTAAAAAGTTATAAGCATTGTGCTGTTAGCTTGACTTTTGGAATTAAATATTGCTGTGAGAAAGTTTAAGGCCAGTCTGATTCCCCAACTGTCGGTGACTTTTTCTGCTTAAATCTCTGAATGATTTATTTGAAGTCCATCAGAAAGTTTTCCCTACTCTGGGGGACATGACAAGTATGAGTGATATTAAGAGTCCATTATTTAATTTCTCAGGTAAAGCAGCACAAACAATACTTTAATGACCAAGCAGCACACTGAAATCTAACCCTGAATTTTCATTATAATTGCAAACAAATGGCTCTGACCCATAATTTTGAATTCTCTCTTGGGTTTGCAAACAATTCCCTCTATAGTGCATTATTTTCTACTTCACAGAGATCTTGGATATAAACAGGGATCTAAGAAAAGCAAAGCAAAACAAAGAACTTTCTTTGAAATACATATCGCCTGTAGCATTTAAGACATTCACTTACCCTATTTCAACCCTACAGATCCTGGAGGAAATGGAGGAAAGGCTATCTATCAAAAAATAACAAATACTGAATGGTTTTGACAAGTCAACTATAATTACTGCAGCTGCTCAATTCATTTATAAAAACTGCTGTTAAGTAGCAATTATGAAATACCTGTTTTAGGAGTTACAGCCTCAATGTTTGGCCATTCTTTCTCTTCCTCTGCCCCACTTCAGGAAGAAGAGATTGTGTAAAATATATTTCATTGCCATCTCTCCCACGTGGGAGTAAATGGTTTTGCTATTAATATTAACAAAGAACCTAGATTTAAATACTTATGGCCATTACCTTGCTTATTCATTAACTGTTTATGTCCCATGTTTCCCAGGTGGAGTGGGGAAGATTGGGAGTGCTACTTTAAACAAAACCAGTTTCAGTTCCTGTTATGGATGAATTTGCACGTCTTCTGACTAGCTCTTTGGAGATGGCAGGCACGTGGCACATGGGCCATTGTCATCTCCCTAGGAGCAATGCTTGACAGTCCAAGTTCACTTCTACTGACTCAGCCCCGAGTCAGTCTTGGAACCCGGGAGCTGCTGAAACTGATCTGCCATCCTTAATGAGTGATTGGCTAATTTTAAGAAATTAAAGCCCCCTTTCTCTCTTAATTCTGAAAGCACTGTAGTCTGTTGGATTGTCAGGTGGTCCTCATTATGAGAACAGATTTTGACTGCATTGGAGAAATACAGGACCAGCAGTGAATAGTTACTCATTTATGCATTCATTCTTTTTTACAAATATGCTTTGAGTTTCTACAAAGTGCTGAGCAGTGTGATTGCTGCTGGAAAGGAACAATCTCCATCTCTGAAGTTTCTTAATCTAGTGAGGGAGATGGATGTGCATACAAGAATGTTGTGAGACCCCAGAATCTTATAGAACAGATTGTTGGAGCCATAGGTTGTACTGGGAGGGTTTGGGTAAGGAGTCATATACTTTCAGGTTCTCCTGAACTGGGACCTAAAGCGGGTGTCACTATTATTGTTTGGCTTATGATGTAGAGACAAATTTAATATCTATTATCTTATCTTTTTTATTGCAAATAGTGCATTTCTTTTAGTTCATTAAGATATAATGGACATATAACATTGTAAAAATATGAAACATTTCACAAATGTCCCTGTCATCTTTGCTTGGGGGTTATTTAATCATCTCTATTTTGCTCCAATTTTCATACATGTGCCATCAGCACAGGCACTAAATACATTTATTTATTTATTTACTTACTTACTTACTTACTTACTTACTTACTTACTTACTTACTAGAGACCCATTGCATGAAATTTGGGCAAGAGCAGGCTTTCCTTCCCCCAGCTGCGGGCATTGTCTTCCTTCTGGCACCCAAGATCCATGCTTCCCTCGCAGCCCCAGCTTCATCCGAAAGATCATCCACAAGGACGTCCATTCTAATTATTATATTAAGCTTTTATTATTATAGATTTATTTATTTATGCATATTTTTTCCCATTGGTCATTGATGGCATTTATTTATTTTTTAAATTTTTCCTTTATTAATTAAGGTATTACATACGTGTCCTTATCTTCTCTTTTCAATTAAAATCCATCAAAAGTATTAGCTAGAGAGCAATTGAAGATAATTTTCTTTTGGGACTTGGTTCAGCTAAAGAGCCTCACTAAGAACCCGCCAGAGAACCTGCCTCATCTATGTACTCCAGGGGAGCAAGGCTCTGAGGTACAGATCGCTCTCTTTTACCCCAATTCTATGCACTTTTCATGCCTGTTTTCGTGTTGCGTAGTGAGAGTAAGTAGAGACTTCATCAGGTTAGCTTAGGAGCTTTCATCATTTTTATTGACCATGACCATAAGCAATAAATTAAAAATTTTACAATCCAGCATATATATAGATATAGATATATAGATATAGATATAGATAGATATAGATATGGATACAGATATAGATATAGATATATAGATATATAGATATTATGTACCGGTTAATAATGGTGGATTTTGTAATCAAAGAAAACACGATATTTTCAAGAGAAATATCAAAAGTACTTTATTCAAAATAATCTCCATCACTAGCTACACATTTCCCCCATCTTTCAGGTAATTTGTGGATTTCACCCCGATAGAATTTTTCTTGTTTTGAGGCAAACCATTCAGAGACCCAATTTTCCACTTCTTCATATGTTTTGAAGTGCTACTCAGGAAGTGCGTGTGCCATCGATCAGAACAAGTGGTAATCTGAAGGAACAAGGTCTGGTGAATATAGCGGGTGGGTTAATACTTCACAGGCAAGATCTTTTAACGTCTCTTTAACTGGTTTTTGAAGTGTGTGATGGTGTGTCATTATGAAGCAAAATTACTTTGCCATGTCTACTGGCATATTCCGGTCATTTTATGATCAAAGTGTTGTTCAAATTGATTATTTGTTGTCAGTAGCAATCAATATTAATGGTTTCTCCTGGTTTTAGAAGCTCATAATACACCACACCTTCCTGATCCCACCAAATGCAGAGTATTGCCTTCTTTCCAAAGCGATTTGGCCTTGTAGTCGATGTTAATGGTTGACCCATGATTTTGTGCATTTGGAATTCTCAAAATAAATCCATTTTTCATTGCCAATCACAATTTGATGCAGAAAAATCTTTCTTTTTAGCCATTGAAGCAACATTTTACTGATGACTTTTCGATTTTCCATTTGTCTTTCGTTCAGTTGATGTGGCACCATTTTCCTTCCTTTAAATCTTTCCCATTGCTTGTAAACAATTGGAAATTGTTCACTGAGCAATGTTTAATCTTTCTGCAAGTTGTTTTTGAGTTGGACATGCATCTTCATCAAATAATGCTTGTAACTGTTGGTCTTCAAACTTTTTCGGTTGACCTGGATGTTCTTTGTCTTTTACATCAAAATAATCACTTTTAAAGCATTTAAACCAGTGTTCACAAGTATCATGAGCTGGAGCATGTTCACCATAAGCTTCCTGAAGTATTCAGTAGCACAGCACTTTTCTTCAAAATAAAGTAATGAATTAAAACTTCCCATAAATGCTCTTTTTTTTTGGCACAAAATTTGACATATTTTAAATGTAAAAGTATCTATGATGTTAACACCTTCAGAAAATTTGACATATGAAGTTTTGAAGCTTGTTGTCAATATAATAAAATAGTATACCTATCAAATTGCATATATATCAACACATGTGTAACTCCATCTATTAAAAAAAGTCTGCATTATTAACCAGTACACCTATTATATATAAATTTATTAGAGGCTCAGTGCACAAAATTCATGCACGGGTAGGGTTCGTAGGCCTGGCCAGTGATCAGGGCCTATCCGGGCCTTCTGACTGCTGGCCAGGACCTACCTTCATTCCATGCCACCCCCTGGTGGTCAGCACATGTCATAGTGAGTGATAGAAATCCCAGTCTCTTGGTTGAACTCCTGAGGGGACACTGCATATTAGCCTTTTATATATCTGGATACTAACCTATGTGTAATGCATATTAATAAAGTTTTTAAAAGGTTTTGGTCATGACCAAAAATTTGTTTATAACCTAATAATGGGTAATTCAAAATCTGAATGACACTAGTCTAGTTTATTTAGGAAAGTAAATCCAGTAAAGAATGTAAATCACAAGGTGTCTTTCTAAACCAAATAGAATTAATTTGGGACACATCGTTCTGCTTACCATGAATTGTTGTGCTTCTTCTGGATAATGAAATCACAAATTTGGTCCTGTTTCTCTCTGTGCTACTATCAAACTCAATGCCAAATTTAGACTTCACGGCATGCATTTTGTGTAGTAATTCACCTCTAACTTCATTTAAAAATATTTTAATTGATTTTTTTAGAGAGAGGAAGAGAGGAGAGAGAGAGAGAGACATAGATGTGAGAGAGAAACATGGATTGATTGCCTCCTAAAGGCACCCTGACTGGGGATGGAACAAACCTGCAACCTGGGTAGTGCCCTGACCGAGAATCAAACTGGCAACTTTTCAGGGCATTGGGTGATGCTCAACCAACTGAGCCACACTGGCCAGGGCTCCTCTGACTTCATTTTATTTTTGTGTTGTTGTTTTTCCCCCTGGAGTTCTGAAATTGCTTTGAAAAGTTCCCATTGTATTATTTGTATTTTGTAAGATGCGTTTACAGCTTCTGGATCAGATGCAAATAAATAAAATCAACATGGCTATTGTTACTTTTAGTGCAGAGAAGTGAGCACTGAACGTCTCTGAACTCTGCATTGTGCTTTGAATTGCTTTGCCTGACTTGGGGGGAACCCTCCTTACTTTCAATGTGTTTGCACCACCATTTCATTGTGACTAGCTCAGGCTCGTGTACTTGGACTTCTTGAGTTACAGTGTAAACAGAAACTGAAGAAAATAGCATACAGAGCTTGGAACTCTGCACCTGTCTCCCCAACTAATGCTACAGAGAGGTAGCTTTATATGTCGACAGGTTCCTATGGAACATTGTATTGCAATTGCCATCTATCGTAATTCACAGGTTGTAATGTTAGAGTTGTAAGAGATTTTTTCCACTGAGACTTTTGACAAGAACAAAAGTCTCTAGTGGAAATCTGATGCATTTATACATTGGAAAAAAAACCCAAGCATGCTAATTACTTCAATGATGATATGTCAAGTGTATTCCTGAAAAGGGAGTTCGGTGTCTGGAACATGGGTGTTGCTGTGACTACACAAGGGGAGGGCAGATATTTGCTTATACACAATTACCTATGCTAATTTTGTCCCATGTGAAAACAGCCTTTGCACAGCTTGGTGGAGTAATTACTAAAGCCAGAGAAAGCATGTTCACATTGAGACACTGGCTCAGAATAATTCATAGGCAAGAACAGGCACCAGCCTGTCTGGAATTCTTTTTGAAGCATCTGTGCTTCATCCATGGTAGTTGTCAAACAGGCCACAGATGTTTTCCAAATGAACAAGTGCTAAAATCAAGACATCAGATAGGCCATGTTGGGTTTTACATTGTGTGATTCTCATCATATGTGCAGACATTTGTACCAGTTTTGAATTTTTAAAGCAGGTTGTTAAGCATGAGTACTGACAAACAGTGCAACAATAAACACTGCATGCAGATGTCCATCATTCTGTTGATTGTTTGAATTTTTTTTCCAAAAGAACGCATATACATGATTCACAGATTTCCAATTGGTTATTGACACCTGGGTCAAATCACACAATTGTGATGTGTCATTAAGCGTCAGAGGAAACCTGGACAATTTATCTGTATGCTCTCTTATCTATGCTTTATTTCTGCCATTATTATTGTGAACTTTTCTTGCAAAAAGGGAGCAAAATCTGAGTAGCGCTAACGAGAGATGAGGACTCACTTCTCTCTCTGCTCTTCTGTCAAAAGCCTCCTGGTTCTCTGCTGAGATTTGCTGATCTTGTTCATTTCCCCCACTTCTTTCAATGTATATAAAGAAGCTACTAGAAAAGAACTTAACAAATATTTATTGACTACCTCCTTTGTGCTGGCCTCTGTGCTAACCCTTGGGAGAGAGCAGTGACCAAGGCAACCATCATGTGCTTCTTGGAACTACTAAAAAGGGCTTACAAAGGGGATCCGAGCTTCAAAGACGTAGCATCTAGACTTTGTTCTCATCAACCCCAAGACACTGAAATGCTACAGTTTTCTGTTTGTAAGCTGATATTTTCCAGGGGATTCGATATCTGATGAATGGCATTACAATTTCATGACTTAAAGAAATGTTTTAAACAGATGCTTGAATAGTCTCCAGAACAATCCGCAGGGAGCCCGTTGTAATGTATGCCACATATAAATTCATATTTCCTTCTAAGTTCCTTATGAACTTTAGTCAGATTGTTTTTTCCAATATCTGAAAAGAAATTGAGAGTTAGTTAATTAGGATTCCACATAAAACTCCCACAGAGACCATGATGACAGTATTGCCTGCTTTGTGTTTCAGCCCAGTGGCTGATGGTCAAACAAAGTTTCTTCTACAAAGTTTCTCCCATGTCCTGAATGGCTGGATGCCTTGGCACTTTTACTTTTGTCTGAAGAAAAATACACTGAAGGAATAGGAATAGGCATTAATATACCCGAGAAATGACTTGCCGGACTATTGTGTGTAAAGGCGGAAAAGCGCATACATGTTTCTACAAAAGAGTCATTTTCTTTTTAGCTAAAGATACACAATGAGCTGATTTAATTTTAATGAGTTTTAATCTGTCATTGTCCTTTGTTACACTTATGTTTTCTAAATCAGCATTCCATTGTCTGTGTTTAAGACTGGAATTCTTTTCATATATTTTCAGAGAGTTATTTTTCAGAGGGCTTTTGTTTGGCAAGCACCCCTCTGTCCTCTTTATCTATGTAGGTACCTTTTAGGAACCTCAAAGCAGCTATGACTTCAAGTACCTACAGTTTTTAATCAGAAAACCAAGGGTCTCATAGTAATATTTCCTTGATAGGATGAATTTATGCTGCACTTTTATGACTCATACTATATCTGATATATTAAGAACATTTTCTGAAATATGCAGATACTTTAAAAATATGTGGTGGTACTGATGAGTAATCATTAGAATTTAAAACTCTTAATATTTTAATCCAATGTTTATTTATTCATTTTGTTTTCTGGGAGATGGAAATTGTAAGAAAGCAATGATGCCATAATATGGCATCTTTGCTTTTATTATGCTTACTGTTATTCACAGATCTTATAAATTGTGTGTTTTCATATATGTGCATATATGTGTATATCCATGTCCACAGTATCTATACACACCTTTCACATATACACAGATATTTACATAGAGCTTCCTCTCTTTTATTATGTTTATTAAGAGAAATTAGTAATAATATTATAACAGCAAAGCAGTTCAATCATGTATTCTCAGATACTCCTAAAATTGAAGAGCTAAGGAAAAACAAATATCTTTGCCTGTCTCCTTTGTTTATTGAAAAAAAATATTAATAGTGCTGATGGTATTAAATAAGGGCAAAACATCAATATTTGGTCTGAAGAAGTTTGATTTAGAGGCAGATGATAATAGAGGATTATTATAGAATTCAGAACAGTTTAAATCAAGCCTTTTATTTATAGATGTTTAAGACAGTATTCATGATTTAAAGAAACAATTGTAAGTGAATGAAAAGGAGCAGGTGAGAGTAAAAGGTCAAACTCTTACATATTGATGGATGCTAGATTTCGTTTTGATTTTACCATCTTAACTAATAAAAGCATAATATTGAGATGAACCGTTTCTCTGGGACGGGTTAAGCCACGCCCACCAGCCAATCAGAGTGGCTGTATGCAAATTAGCCCAGCCAAGATGGCACGGACACACGGAGGGAAGCCTTCGTGTGTCCAGCACCATCTGTTGTGTTCCTCCAGGCCACACGAGAGGGGTGGGGTGGGGGAGCGGGAGAAGAGAGCTGCCCGCCGCCCTGCATGTCCAACAGCCACGAAAGCAACCCATGGCTGCTGACACAGGGAGGCCTAGGGGACTCAGTTTAGGAAGGCCCACCCCCCAGGGACTGATCAGCTCCCAGAAGCAGCCTCGGGGACTCAATTTAGGAAGTGCCCATGTCCCCAAGGAGAGATCCCCTCCCAGCAGCTTTGGAACCTTGCACATCCCCAGCAGTGACCCCCCTGACACACACCTGCAGCCTCAGGGTCTCAGTCTAGGAAGCTTCGTGGGCGAATGATCCTGCCCCACTGGCAACTGCAGGGAGTCAGCCTCCAAATTTTCCTTGCCCTCAGCCCAGTGATTGGAGTGGGGACAGGGTTATCTGAGCAAAACTGCCCAGCAAACTTCTCACATTGGGCAGAAACTTATGACCGGGTTAGGGAGGTAAATGGGTTTTGTTTAAAATCTTTACAAACCACAAAGGAAATGTCTGAAGTAGGTTTCACCTAATTTCTGAAGGCAAACTGCTACATTGCAGTTACATTACTAGAGAGTACCAGGTTGTCTGAAGGTCTCCACAGGGGCAGTGTGAGTGCTCCCCGCCCTGGTTCCTCAGCACCTGGGGCAGGGCTTGAGCCCACCCAGGTAGGCCTTTTCCCCTACAGTTTTCACCAAGGCAGGCAGGTTTTGTAGACATAAATAAGAAGTGCCCACGCACAAGTACTGAAGATGCTGAGGCCGGCAGAAATGACAAAGAAATTGGGAAAAGAGCAAAGCCAGAAACACCACCAATCCCAACATAGATCATCTTTTTCTTCAGATGATGGTGTGTTTCCATCTTCTTCGTCTTCTGGAAGCAAGACAGATTCAAGTACTGACAATTCTACCAACAGAAAAGTTAAGAGAAAGAGAGGACATAAAAGGAATAAAAGAAGAAAAGAAAAAAAGGACAAAAGGTGAAACATCAAGAAAAAGAAAGAAAAGGAAAAAAGGAAGAAACACCCATATGATATCATCTTTCCAAGATCTCATGACATTCCTATTTAAGGAGTTTATTTTATGACACCTTTAGTTTGCGTTTACATTTTTACTGGTTTGTCAAGACCATGGCAGGTAAAGTGTCCAATATGTTAAAGAAAAAACCCTATCTAATAAAGAGGGAATATGCAGGGGAGGGCAGTTAGGGATGATCAGGCAGCAGGGAATAGTTAGGCATCCATCAGGCTGGCAGGAGAATGATTAGGAGGTGATCCAGTTGGCAGGCAGAAGTGGTTAGGGGCAATCAGACAGGCAGTCAGGTGAGTGGTTGGGAGTCAGTAGTCCCAAATTATGAGAGATGTCTGACTGCCGGTTTAGGCCCGATCCCTGTACCGGCAGTCGGATATCCCCCAAGGGATCCCAGATTGGAGAGGGTTCTGGTTGGGCTGAGGGAACCCTGCCCAGTGCACAAATTTCGTGCACTGGGCCTCTAGTAGTTATATAGTTAACATGAACCACTCAGGTCAGTGGTGCCCCTTCTTGCACACTCAAAATCTGTGTATAGCTTTTGACCCTCTCATTTAAGTGTTTTTCAGTATCTGTGGGGATTGGTTCCAAGTCCCCTGCCCCTATCAATACCCAAGTCTTTGGGGTTCACATCCTCTACATCAAATGGCATAGATCAATGCATATAGTCAGCCCTTAACATCGGTGGATTCTTGAATACAGATGAAAAAATTCAGGTATTTTTTTTTTAATTTGCATATAAGTGGACCCTCTCTATTCAAACCTATGTTGGTGAGAGTCAATTGTATTTAAATGGAGGATAAAATATGAAAAAGTAGAAGGAGGAGGGAGTATGGAACAAGGGACTGGACATATGAGTTGTCAATTCTAATCTTAATTTTTCTCTCTAATAATTTTGTGAACCTAAACATCATGGCCTTTCTCCTCTGTAATTTAATAATATTGAGCCCAAAGGCAGTTTTCTTCAGGCTATTTTAAATGCAATATCCTAACCCAGTTCCTTCTGGCTACAGTTTTCTTCTTGATGGGGATGGGAGGGTAGCATGGTGGAGGCAAGGCCATTTGTATTTCCATGTTCCTCTGGGTCCACCAAGATTTGGTATATCTTTCCTGGTCTTATTTTATTCTTAAAGCAAACAGACACAAAACACTGTTCTAAAGTGTGGAGTGACCTTTTAGTCTTCCATAGGGAACTTTAGATTTCTCAGCTCAAGTTAAATACTGCCAGGTTAGATGTTTACTCTATCAAGTGAGATTGCCTAGTCCTGTTTCCTTGAGATGATAGTGGTAAAGGCTCTAAATCTCTGCAGGTTGGGGCCAGTGTTGGCATTGGGGTGGAGTAACATGATGTTTGCCCCGAGGTCATGTATAAAAGGACTTGGCTGGCCTGTCCCTCAAGGAAGTCCTTAAAAGGTGTGTGTGGGTGGGGTGGGGTGTAGATTTTCTTGGTTCTGACTCCATTAGAGAGAAAAGGCTGATTTTTTTTAAAAAGCTATGGTTTTTAGAACAATCATTAGAGAGCACCTGAAACTAATAAAAATGTTTAAGACAGAAAAAGGACTAAAAGAATAAAAGAATTAAAAAAACAAAAACAGTCCTATTCACTTTATAGATAAAGCCATCTCTGATCACATAGATATTTCTCATAAGGTGGTTGTATAAGTCAAGTGCCTTTAAAACCAAAGGTTATATTTAAAAAGTGCTAAAAAAATGACTTTTAAATGATTTTACTATCAGAGGTTAAATAAATAAATTAAAAAGTAGTGATTCTGTTGGAGAAGGTTGTACTGTAGGAGCTCCAACACAAGGAGTGCCATGCTGTTCTTGACTACTCTGAAAACAAAAAACAAAAAACCTTGCTAGTGACCAGAGGGGAGAGACATAGCCTTTATTACTTATATCTGGAGAAGTCCTGATGACAGCTGGTCAGGTGAGTTTCTGAACTCAGCTAGGGTAGACTAGGGGATTATCTAGCAGAGGGGAGAGGGAGAGAGAGGGAGATGAACTGGGAAAGGCCTGCATGCAGACCAAGGACAAAGAGAGACCTGGTGAGACTTGTTAGCTGGTCGAAGATGTGGGAAATACTTGGATCTGTGCTGCTCTGCATCTACATCTTGTGGCCACTGGCCAGGCAGACACCCTTCTGCTGACTGCAAAGGGGAGTTGGGCTATATCCTACCTCGGCTTAACCCTACAAAGGTCATGGATGGCACTGAAGGGGCCAGAACACGTCTGAGGGTTACCATATACTACAGGATTGATTCTACAGTCATTTCCTTTTGTTAATTTCTGGGGGACTAGTATATAGTGAGCTCAACATGAGGCCTCCAATAATTTCCAACAGCCCTTACCTGGAGGCAATCTTGGCCCGTATCCTACATCTGTGACATGGGAGGAACACACCCCAAATAGGACTTTATCCCCAAGGCTTGTTCTAGAGCAGGTGGGGTAGGAATAGGTGTGGATCATCCATGGTTATGGATATTTCAACACATAAGCACCTCTATGTTGGGAAATGAAAAAGCACTTGAAACAAAACCAGCCCAATTACACCATGAATATGGGATATATCATTAGAATTGGGTAGTCATTCTGTCACATTAATGGTCATGCTATTCAGGTATTTATTGAGTAGCCCAGAATGGTACCTAGTGTTTTGTGGCTTCCACTTGGGTGGTTGAGCTGTTCATGCTGGGGTTTTTCCCGGGCATAGGGGAGATTCTGCCTCACAATAATAGAAGTTGTCAATTTCCCACTCCTCAAGATTGATGGGCATGTTCTGTTTTTCACTGAAAGGACCATTTGGTTGCCATCTTTGTCCTTTTCATTGGCTTGGGGATGTTATAGCACACATAGAAACTCTTATATATTCACGAACAAGCTTTAAATGATAGCCAGCAAAGCTGTCTTCCAAGGTAGAATGGCCTTGGACATTGTTACTGCCTCAAAAGAGGCTCCTATGCCATTTTCCAGGATTATCTGTTCATGCCTGATGCGTCTGCCAATGGATCATCTTCATTAAATTGCATGAGGACACAGAGTATGCTCTGAGTCCTAACCCTCAGTCTGGGGGACTTAATAAATCAGTGTCCAGGTCACAGGGATCTTGGTGGAAAAAAAAATGTTGCTTATTTTGGAAATAATTATTTTAATATGTGTTTTCTCTTTCATATGCCCATATTGTTACTGTGATAGCTGACTCCAGTGTAGCCAGATAGTCACCAAATAAGTCTCCTTCATGCGAATGAAACTTCTTGCTGACTGCTCTGGGATCATTGCATAAGAGTGGGGCACATGAGATTGTAAGAGCCAGTCATGAGGTGTGGAGCGAGGGAAGAAGTCATCCAGAGGATGTGACTGCAGATTGACCTGCAAGCTGGAGCGAGCCCTGGGAAGCTCCTCCCTCCTCCCCTGTGCTCTGTAAGTGTCACCACTGTAAGTTTCTCCCACCATTCTTACAGCTAGAGCCATTGGCAAGGACACAGTTTTGAGAGAGCAATGTGTGGTTGACACTGTCTGGACTGAATATGTGACTGACTCCTGGTTAGGCCTGTATATAAACTTTAAAGATTTCAAAGGGCAGGTTTCGAGATCTACTGGTCTTGCAGCCACTCCAGACACACCTCATGTGTAAGTACCCTTGCTGATTAAAGCTACCAACCTGGAGTGGTTTCTCTTTCTTAGGTCTCTCCTTACCCTCCATGTACAGGGTCAGTTTCAGATTTCACCTGGAGCTCCTGAGGTTTGGACCAACCTACTTCTTGAGGTAAATTTATTTTCTATGTGATACTGTCCCTATTTAGAATAGCAGTGTTCTCTTTTTTTTTTTTTTATAGCAAAATGAGAATTAAACAATACAAAATCCTTAAATCTCCTTCCAATTAATGAGCAGACTCCTCATCAGGACAGACTGCAGTTCCCAAAAGAGACTGCAAAACAGAAGAGGCTTGCTGAGTTTCTTGTAGGTAGATGAGGAATTTGTCACTTGGGATATGCCTACTAGCAGCCAAATTTGCATTCGCTCTTGTTCTCTCTTGTTTTGTTGCTGATGCTCCCTCAACAGAGACTCAAGGCCACAAGATGAATTCTTTTGGAGTCAGAAACAAAGTGAGAATTTGATGCTTGATCAAGACCAAATTCTTAATGAAACTTATCAAACTTATTTATAAGTAACACTAAAGGTCCAGGGCTTGAAATTCATGCATGGTTAGGGTCCCTAGTGGCTGCCAGCTGCTGGCCAGGGCCTTCCTTCATTCCATGCAGCGCCCCCGGTGGTCAGCACATGTCATAGTGAGCGATTGAACTCCCAGTCAGTCGAACTCCTGAGGCGACACTTTGCATATTAGGTCATATATATATACTAGGGTCCCGGTGCACAAAAATTTGTGCACTCGGGGGGTGGGGGTCCCTCAGCCCGGCCTGTGCCCCCTTGCAGTCTGGGACACCTTGCGGGGGGGGATATCCACCTGCTGGCATGCCTGTCCAGTCTGGGTGAGGGGCTGAGGGCCATTTTCAGGCTGCCCACAGCCCCTTTAGGGTTCATGCACTGGGGGGTGGGAGGGCTGGTGAGTGCAGGCCTGGATGTTTCCCACTGGACGACCCATGATCACACACGCCTGGTGGGCCCCCACCGCTGAGGGGACACACCTGGCGCAGAGCTGGGTGGCGAGCCAGGGGCGGACGCTGGTGTAGGATCCCTCGGTGGGGCCTTGCTGCTGAGCAAACACACCTGGGGTGGAGCCAGGTAGTGGACTGGCTTCGGATTCTCCGCACTGTGCAGGAGACGCTCCCGCACGCCCTGTGGAGGCCCCTGGGGGGTGGATGAAGGTAGTGGACCCTGGACGGGTGCTCCCGCATGACCCCGAGGAGGCCCCCGGGGCAGAGCCAGGCAGCAGACCCAGGATGTTTGCTCCTGCAAGCCCCATGGAGGACCTGCTCTCTCGCATGCCTGGTGGAGGCCCCCGGGGGGCGGAGCCAGGCAGTGGACCTGGGATGGGCGTTCCTGGATGCCCCAAGGAGGCCCCAGGCCAGACCCCTCCCCCCACACTGAGCTGACACACCTGGCACAGCTATGCTGGCCATGGAGGCTCCCAGTGCAGAGCTGCCCTGCCAGTCTCCATCTTGGCTGGGTTAATTTGCATACAGCCACTCTGATTGGCTAGTGGGCGTGGCCATGAGCAGAGGCTCAGCTAGCCTACACAGGCAGTTGCAACAGAAGCCTTTGGTTTGCTCTAGCTCCATGGCTGTTGGCCTCCATCTTGGCTGGGTTAATTTGCAAACAGCCACTCTGATTGGCTGGTGGGCATGGCCAAGAGCAGAGGCTCAACCAGCCTAGCAGGCAGTTGCAACAGAAGCCTCTGGTTTGCTCTAGCTCCATGGCTGCTGGCCTCCATCTTGGGTGGACTAATTTGCATACATCTGCTCTGGTTGGCTGGGAGGCGTGGCTTGGCTGGTGGGCATGGCTTAGGTGTCTCGGGTAATGGTCAATTTGCATATTACTCTTTTATTTTATATATATATACTAGGGGCCCGGTGCACAAAAATTTGTGCACTCGGGGTGGAGAGAGTCCTTCAGCCCGGCCTGTGCCCTCTGACAGTCTGGGACCCCTCAGTGGATGTCCTATGATGGCCCCAGTCTGCCAGGCACCTTGTGTGTGTATGAGTGTGTGTGTGTGACCACTGGGGACCTGCCCCAGCCGCATCAGAGGCTCGGAGCAGTCCTCCTGTGTGTGTCTACCTGCTGGGGGCCTGCCCCCAGGCACACCGTGGAGGCTTGGAGCAGGCACCCCCTCTATGTTGATCTCTCAGACTCTTGCCCTCCCCAGCATGTTGTTCTCTTTTTTGAGCTGTGACCAGGGCTGGGTGCGGCCTGCCTCCCAAGCTTGCCTA
>PVJC01024364.1:0-25620 GCA_004026665.1 Murina feae
CAACCTGAAAGCTTTCCAAAGAGAGACTTCACCAGATAGGCATGGTCATGACTGACAGTTAACTCAGTCTCTCTCCTCTCTCCTCCCTGGAAGATAGAAGGTAGCATGGAAAGTTTCAAGCTTCTAATCAAGGCTTGTTCCTTCTGGTGACCAATCACATCCTGAGGCTACCCAGAAGCCCACCAAGAGTTGCCTTATTAGGACAAAAAGTGCTCCAATCACCCAGGAAATTCAAGGGATTTCTGCCTCAAAAATCATGGTCAAACACTAAACTTTAAAACAAAAAGATGCCCCTAGCACTTTTATTGCTTAGGAAATTACAAAGGTTTTAGGAATTCTGGATAGGAGCTGTTTATTATACCATAGAGGCCCAGTGCATGGATTCAAGCAGCAGTGGGGCCCGTTGGCCTGGCCTGCTCCCTCTCAATCCGGGACTCCTCGGGGGATGTCAGACCCCCTGTTTCAGCCCGATCCTCGCAAGCCAGGCCAAGGGATCCCACCGGGGCTCTAGTATGCATATAAGATCTTTGGTTAATCTCTTCCCACTCTCCTCTCTCCCCTTCCCTCTGAGATTCATCGGTCTATTCCATGTTTCCATGCCTGTGCGCTGAGCGTCTGCTCCCTGATGTGCATCATAGCTACCACTTGAATGGTCGGACAATCACTTAGGCTTTTATATCTATACTAGGGCCCCAGTGCATGAAATTTGTGCACTGGGGGGGGGGAAGAGGTTCCTCAGTCTAGCCTGCCCCCTCTCACATATTGGGAGCCCTCAGGGGGTGTCCTACTAACGGCTTAGGCCTGCTCCCTGCTCCCCTTGGGGAGCAGGCCTAAGCTACAGTCTGGCCTCCCTTTGTGGGAGGTGACCAGGCTAATCAGTAGAAGCCACCAGCCCCATCATCCTGCTGCAGCCACTGCCAGTCCACAGCCGCCAAGGTGTTTTCATCAGCACAGACTCCAGTCCCTTCACCATAAAAAGTGACAACTTTCTTTAGGCATTTTCAAGATGTGTCTTTCATAGGATATGGCATTTCTTTCTTTCTTTTTTATCCTCACCTGAGGATATGTTTCCATTGATCTTTAGAGAATGTGGAAGAAAAGGGAAAAACAGAAACATCAAAGTGAGAGGAACACTTTGATTGGTTGCCTCCTGCATGAGCCCTGACCTGGGCTCCAGCCAGGGAGAAGCCTGCAACCTAGGAACATGCCCTTGGTCAGAACTGAACCCAGACCCTACAGTTGGCAGGCTGAGGCATTATGCACTGAGCCAAACCAGGTATGGCAGGATATGGCATTTCTTAACCCTCCAGCAGTGGCCCTTCATTTTTTTTCTCCAGGAGTGTGGTGGAAAAACCCTAAATTGCCTTTTTGGATTCTTATTACCCAAATTACTAAGAATATTACCAGTGGCATACAGGGAGCTTAGCCAATGAGTGCTAAGAAAAGGTGTTTCCTTTGTAGTTCACTCTAATCACTGGCTCCACCCCTGCCCATCCAATTCCAGCTCCTCCCCTGCCCAGGCCTATAAGGTCTGGCCGAGGATGCAGGCCTGGGCAGGGAACCCCCAGACCCCTGCGATCACTGGCTCTGCCCCTGCCCAGGCCTGCAGTCTCTGCCTGAGGCTGCAGGCCTGGGCAGAAGACCCAATCTCCAGCTTCACAGAGCCCAGGCCTCTGCAATCACTGGCTCTGATCCTGCCCCCTGCCATTGCCAGCTCTGCCCTGGCCCCACTGGCAGCCTCTGGCCAAGGCTACAGGCCTGGGCAGAGGACCCCCAGACCCCTGTGATCACCAGCTCTGCCCCTGCCCCCCTGGCAGCCTCTGGCCAAGGCTACAGGCCTGGGCAGGGGACCCCCAGACCACTGCTTTGCCAGCTCCACCGGTGCCCAGACCCCTGCGATTGCAGGCTCCACCCCTGCCCCTCTGATCACTGGCTCTGCGGAGACCAGGCCCCTTCAATCTCCAGCCTTGCCCCTTCTGAGGCCTGAGGCCTCTGGCCCAGGCCTTATGCTTGGGTAGGGCACCCTCATACCCCTACAATCACTGGCTCTGCCCCTGCCCCCTCGGATCACCAGCTCCGCCCTTGCCCATGCCTGAGGTCTCTGGCAAAGGGCTCTGGCCTGGGCAAGGGACCCTCAGCCCCCTCTGATTGCCTATTCTCGGGCCCCCTGCCTCTCCTCCACCTGCCTAGCTAACAGGCCTGACCGCTTCAGTAGCAGGGCTAAGCCAGACTGGGTGCCACCATCTTGTGGCTTTGGGGGTGGCCATCTTTGTGACAGTGATGCCTAATTTGCATATTGCTCTTTTATTAGATAGGACTAGGGGCCCAGTGTACGAATTCATGCACCTTGAAAGGAACTGTGGGCTGCAAGGCTGTGGTGGGCACAGGGGCGGGTCTCGGCCCACCTCCGTGACCCCACTTGGTCCCTCCCGCCATGGCCCCTGGTCCTCTGTCTGCTAGCAGACCCACTCCTGCTGCTGCCACTCCCATGCTCTGACAGCACCAGCCCTGCTTGCACCTGTTGATGCGGCCACTCTCACATGTTGATGGGACCGGCCCCACTTGCACCTGCTGATGGTGTGGAGCAATTGGGGTCAGCACCAGGAGCGGGTGTGAGTGGAGGCTGCTGCCCCTGATCACCCCTCAGGAGCAGGAGGAGATGGAGAAGCCCTCAGGGGCAATTGGGGACAGCAGTCGCTGCTTGCACCTGCTGACAGTGCCAAGTGATTGGGGCCAGTGCCAGAAGCTAACAGCAGGTGTGAGTGGTTGCTCTGGTGCCAGTATGGTGCAAGGGCTGGGCGGGACATTGGCATACAGGAGCAAAGAGTTTTCAGTAAACACCATAGGCTTGCCTGGATGACAACTGGCGCCCCACCTTGGTCTGGCACCCCCGCTCACCTACTCCACCATCCATCCGTGGCCGATGCCTGCCATGTTTTGCATGCATCCCTGGTGGTCAGCACATGTCATAGCAACCAGTTGTTCAGTTATTCCACCGTTCAGTCTATTTGCATATTAGAGTTTTATATATCTGTACTAATAAAAGGGTAATATGCAAATTGGTCAGGACACCCTCACAGTAATGACCGAACAGCAGGCTGTGTGGGTGACCAGACCAGCAAGAGGGGTTAGTTGGGGGGAATCAGGCTGGCAGGGAGGGCAGTTGGTGGGCCTGCAGGGGAGGGCAGTTGGGGGTAACCAGGCTAGCAGAGGGGTTAGTTAGGGGCAATCAGGCTGGCAGGAGTGGCAGTTAGAGGCTATCAGGCCGGCAGGAAGGTGAACAGTTAGAAGCCAACAGTCCCAGATTGTGAGAGGGATGTCTGACTGCCAGTTTAGGCCCAATCCCCATATAGGGCCTAAACCAGCAGTTGGACATCCACTGAGGGGTTCCAGATTGGAGAGGGTGCAGGCTGGCTGAGGGGACCTCCCAGCCGGCCCCATGCATGACTTTCATGCACCAGGCCTCTAGTCTAATCTAATAAAATGTTATATGCAAATTAACCCCCACTCCATTACACCTAAGCCACGTCCACCAGCCAAGCCATGCCCACCAGCCAATCAGAGTGATGATATGCAAATTAATCCAGCAAAGATGGCAGCCGGCAGCCACAGAGCTAGAGCAAACAGGAGGCCAGTGATGGAGGAAACTGTCTGCCTAGGCCGGCTGTGGCCTCCACTCAAGGAAACAAAGTTTCAATTATAGAAGCCATGGAGCTGAAGCAAACAGGAGGCTTCGTTGCCTGCCTAGGCAGGCTGTAGCCTCTGCTCAAGGCAACAAAGTTTCAATTATAGAAGATAAATAAACCCCAGAAACCTGTTTCCAGCTAGCTTCACTGGGACCTTGGGTCAATGGGAGCTGTGGCCAGCCTGCAAATAGCCCTCAGGCCCTCACCCAGGCTGGCCCGGCACCCCAGTAGGGTCCTGAACCCTGAAGGGACTGTGGCCAGCCTGAAAATGGCCCTCAGCCCCTCACCCAGGCTAGCCAGGCACTCCAGTAGAGACCTGAACCCTGAAGGGGATGTGGCCAGCCTGAAAATGGCCCTCAGCCCCTTACCCAGGCTGGCCAGGCACCCCAGTAGATACCTGAATCCTGAAGGGGCTATGGGCAGCCTGAAAATGGCCCTCTGCCCCTCACCCAGGCTGGCCACACCCCCATGGGGTTAGGGTCCCCACTGGGGGGCTTGGCCAGCCTGCAAACAGCCATCAGCCCCTCACCCAGGCTGGCCAGGCACGTTAGCAGGTGGACATCCCCCGAGGAGTCCCAGACTACGAGAGGGCACATGCCGGGCTGAGGTACCCCCCCTCCCAAGTGCACAAATTTTCGTGCACTGGGTCCCTAGTAGATATATAAAAGCCTAAGCAACCATTATGACCAAATGACCAGAACAGCAGGAACAACTGGTCAACCAGTCACTATGATGTACACTGACGACCAGGGTGCAGATGCTCAATGCAGGAGCTGCCCCTTGTGGTCAGTATGCTCCCACAGCCAACCTCCTGTGGCTGGCCAGCAGCATTGGTGTCCAGCATCTGGTCCTTCTGCACCCAGTCCAGTGACTGTCATCTCCTCTCCCGACCCCATCAGGGACTTCAGGCCCCTGGCTGGGATGGGGTACCAGGGGTGGGTGGTGGCGGACATGGCCCCTTTCCCAGGGGGCCTGCGGCCAACCTTCCTCACCCTGTTCCTCCTCCCTCCTTCTCCCTCCCCCCTCCCACCCTCCAGGAGGCCCTGATTGGCCAACCACCCACCCCCCACAGTGGTGGTGGCAGGGGAAACCGCGCAGTGTCTGGGTATTCAGCATTGGTAATCACTTCCATTCTTTCCACACACTGCCTGGCAACCATTGCCTCCTCTCCTGACCCTACTGGGGCCTTCGGGCCCCAGGCTAGGATGGGGAACCAGAGGTGGAACGGAGCCCCTTTCTCAGCAGGCCAAGGGCCGGCTCCCTCCTCGGGGCCTGCAACCAACCTCCCATACCCTGTTCTTCTCCACTTCTCCCTGCCCCAGCAGGCCTCAATCTGCCAAGGTCCCTTTCTCTTGTCCCTCTCCTGGCCGGTAAGACCTAATTGGCCTGGCCCTGATCAGCCCTGATCACCAAACGGGCCTAGGGACCCCACCTATGTATATAGATAAAATCACAGGAAGCATACAGAGATATTTGCTATCTGCAGCCTGAGAAAACAGTCTATACAACATGAGGCTGTCCTGTCTCCTCCTTGTCTGCCCAACCTAGTATAATGGTAGACTGGTGAAGAAAGAATGGAACTTGTTATCATCAGTGTAGAACTGGCCCACTTATCTGTCTTTGAAGTCTCTTGGGATCTGTCCACTTTCCTGTGAAAGATACATCATGCATTTATTTATTCATTCACATATTCAACAAGGGAGGAAGTATAGTAGACCAGAACTCTATGTTCTTAGACCAGTTACTTCATCTCTCCAAGATCCATTTTTCTCATCTCTAAAATGGAGCTCATGACAGTACCTATCCCATAGGGTTATCTTGAGAATGAAGTGAGATAATTCTTGAGAGAGGCTTAGTACAGGATTTAGTAGAAAATAATTGATAGCTGGCCCTAGCTGGTTTGGCTCAGTGGATAGAGTGTTGGCCTGGGGATTGAAGGGTCGCAGGTTTGATTCCAGTCAAGGGCATATGCCCAGGTTTTTGGCTCAATCTCCAGTAGGGGGCATGCAGGAGGCTCTGATCAATGGTTCTCTCTCATCATTGATGTTTCTATCTCTCCCTCTCCCTTCCTTGTGAAATCAATAAAAAAATATATTTTCAAAAAGGAAATGAAAATAAATGTTAGTTGCTGTTATAACTTGAGTCTCAGCTGGGCACTGGCAGATATGTGATGGTAATTAGACACATAGTCTAGTAGAGAAGAAAGAGGAAAACATCATCACTGGATAATAAAGTGTGATCAATTCCTCTAGAGCAGTGATTCTAAATCTTGGCTGCACATTTGAATCACTTGGAAATCTTTTTAAAATCTTGATTTCTGGGCCTCATCCTCCAGAAATTCTTTCTTTTTTTAAAAAAAAATTTTTTTATTGATTTCAGAAACGGAAGAGGGAGAGAGAGTTAGAAACATCAATAATGAGAGAGAATCATTGAGCGGCTGCCTCCTGCACGCCCCCCACTGGGGATAGAGCCCGCAACCGAGACATGTGCCCCTGACCGGAATCAAACCTGGGACTCTTCAGTTCTCAAGCCGACACTCAACCCACCGAGCCAAACCGGCCAGTGTGGAAATTCTGTTCCTTTGTTACTAATGTTGTGGCCCCACCCCATAACAAAGAAACAGAATTTCCGGAGGATGAGGCCCAGAAATCAGGATTTTAAAAGGATGCCCAGGTGCTTCTAATGTGCTGCCAAAGTTGAGAACCACTGCTCTAGAGATAGACAAGCAAGGGGTAAGGGTGAAAGGTTCTAGATTCTCTAAACACTCTAGTTTTCCTTGTAGATGTATATTTCTGTATGTAGAGATGGGTGGCATGAGGTGGAAACTCTGTCCCAGCAACCTAAGTTCTTTCCTCCCTGTAGAAATACTACCAGGAAGTGACTGTCTTCTGTGGTGGTCATAGTGGGAGGTACTCTAAGAACCCTCAGTGCCTAATCCAATACCTCTTTTTTGTTTTGTTTTGTCTTATTTTGCTTTAATATATTTTATTGATTTTTTGCAGAGAGGAATGGAGAGGTTTAGAGAGTTAGAAACATCAATGAGAAAGAAACATCGATCAGCTGCCTCCTACACACCCCCTACTGGAATCGAACCCGGGAACTTTCAGTCCGCAGGCCGATGCCCTATCCACTGAGCCAAACTGGTCAGGGCTTGTTTTGTTTTTTAATCCTCACCTGAGGATATTTTTCCATTTTTAGAGAGAGTGGAAGAGAGAGGGAAAGACAGAGAAAAATACCAATCCGTTGGTTGCCTCCTGTATGTGCTCCGACGAGGGCCCAGGCCAGGGAGGAGCCTGCAACCAAGGTACGTGTCCTTGCCCAGAATCGAACCCAGGACCCTTCAGTCTGCAGGCTGATGTTCTAACCACTGAGCAAAAAAGGCTAAGGGAGATATGCTGTTAGTATTATTCTTTTTAAAAAATATATTTTTATTGAATTCAGAGAGGAAGGGAAAGGGAAAAAGAGACGGAAACATCAATGATGAAAGAGAATCACAGATTGGCTGCCTCTTGCATGTCCCCCACCGGGGATTGAGTCCACAACTCGGGCATGTGCCCTGTTTGTATGATTCTTATGTTTTCCATTTTATTATTCCTTCGTGTATGGTGAAGCTCCCTTTGAAATGCAGGCTGATTTATCTGAGCCAGGGGACCCCACGGGATGTGGATGTTTACAGATGGACATAACATAAAAGAGAAAACAGTACCCCTCTTTTCCTGGACAATGTGTGGTAGAGGCTGTAGGAATCAGTGTAGGGGAGGCAGAGTCAGGACTATAGCCCCCTCAACAGGAGGCTCCCTGGAGCTTTGGCCACTATGTTCTTGGTCCCTTCCAGATGGCTGCCCACCTCCTGGGATGTTGACTGTGAAGTCCAGATGTCAGAGCCTTTCTCCACAGGATATATATAGCAAGATTATTCCACATCCATGGTCCAGGCCAGCCTTTGCTGTATAGGGCTTCTGGTGACTCTCTTTGACTTCTGTGTTGTGACTTGTGAGCAGTTCAACCTGGAGGAGGGGCTGGGGTTCTGAGTGCTGTAGAACTTAGGACAGGGAGGATGAGAGGAGCCCTCAGAACTGACTGTCTTCCTGAATCCCATATCATTCTATCTGGCTCTCCAAAAAGTCTGTCAGTCCAGCATTATCCTATTTTACAGATGAAGAAAGAGAAGCTCAGACAGGTTAAGGGCCTTGCATGTGATATTTGCTATCATGGTCAAGCATCAATGAGTCCCTGCATAGATCACAGCAATTCTTGGTTCAAACTTACTAATGACTGTGATACTCAGAGTTAAAACCTGGTCTTCACAATGACCTCCAAAGTTCTGCCCACTGCCTGTCCGCTCTGACCACCACTGTCCTGCTCACCAGCTCCCCCCACACTGGCCTCTTTGCCCTCCAGAACACGGCAGGCACATTCCCACATGCCCACCTTAGGGCCTTCCCTCTAGCTGTTTTGTTGTTTTTTGCCTAGAACACTCTCTTGTCCTCACCTTCAAGTTTGTGCTTAGATGTCAGCTTCTCAATGAGACTTACGTAGACAACATTTTAAATTCTGCAAACCGCCACCCACCCGCTTTTTGTAGCACTTACTTTTCAACATACTATACGATTTATTTATTATACTTGTTTTGACTGTCTTCCTTTCACAAGAATTAAACTCTACAGAGGCAAAGGGATCAGTATCTTGTCCTCCGTTGTACCTCCAGCCCTTTGAACAGTCCTGGCCTTTAGCAGGTTCTCGAAAAATGTGTCCAGTGGAGGAACGAATGAACACTTAGATCTAAGGATTGAAGACTGGAAGCCTCTGAACTGGTGTAGGCTTCTGGTTACTGCAGAGTTGGAGAGCGATTGCAGGAATGACCGCAGGGGGCTCCCGCGCCTCCCAGGCTCTTCCTCTCAACGAACTACGTTTCCCATCCATGAAGCTCTGGGCGCAGAGGGACCGCGCGGGTGCTGCTGGGAAGGGCATACGTGCGAGAAGTCCGGTCCGGTGCTGCAGCGATGGCCTCTCAGCGAGGTGGGCTTTGCGCCGGGGTGCAGGCGAACGAGGGTGTGGATCGCGTCCTGGGGACCCTTCCTGACTTGATAGGACAGGTCGAACCCACCCTTGGGACTTTGCGGAAAGACAGATGGGCGTCAGGCAGGGGAGGGGTACCTGGGATGGGGACTGAATCGTTACTGCAGCCCTCTAGGAAGGTCTTTAGGGAAGAGACCGCGTGCAGTGGAAAAGGTTCCTTCCTCTCCCTCCCCGTCATCCCGGTGCAGCCATCTGCCCCACGTCAGCAGAAGAGCCTCACTGCCCGTTTTATAGATAGGAACACTGGGGCCTGCAGAGAAGCAGGGTCTCAGCTAACAACCTACAAATCTCTTATGTGACTGTCCCTCAGACAAAACCCTCAGCTGGTATCAAGTTTCCCCTGGACAGTAGTCAGGCCTCAGGGGTGGAGTGGAAGCTGACCCTCTGTCTGTTGCCCCCAGTATTCCCACTCTCCTGTGTGGTGCAGCAGTATGCCTGGGGGAAGATGGGTTCAAACAGTGAAGTGGCTCGGCTACTGGCCAGCAATGACCCACAGGCCCAGATCTCAGAGGACAAGCCATATGCAGAGGTGAGAGCCCGGCAGCCCACTTAGACTCCTCCATTCAAAAGGACCTGAGGCAAGGCAGGTGGATCACCTGGGAGGGGGAACCTGCACCCAAAGAAGGTTTTCTTTTTTTTTTTTTTTTTAATGATTTACTTTTCTTTTTTTAAAAATATACTTTATTGATTTTTTACAGAGAGGAAGGAAGAGGAATAGAGTTAGAAACATCGATGAGAGAGAAACATCAATCAGCTGCCTCCTGCACACCCCTTTCTGGGGATGTGCCTGCAACCCAGGTACATGCCCTTGACTGGAATTGAACCTGTGACCCTTGAGTCCGCAGGCTGATGCTCTATCCACTGAGCCAAACCGGTTAGGGCCAAAGAAGGTTTTCTTATAATAGGCTGGGGTTTCCTCAAAGAACTCTTAGCATTTACTGAATTTTATTCAGTCTTCTTTTTTTTTTTAATTTTAAAAATATATGCTTTATTTTACAGAAGTTTAATTTTTTACAAGAGACAGAAAAAGATGATAAAAAACTAAAGAAATTACATATAAAAATTACCTATAAGGAAACTATAGGGATAGCTTCTATACCTGACTGTTGGCTGGTTCAAAAGCTCTCAAGGGCCTCTGGTTATAACATGAGGTGAGTCTTCCCCTCCCTCTGGCAGCCTCTAGCAGTGCCCTAAGATATTCAGTATCACATGAAACTTCTTGACAACCTTCAAAGCTATGAATTCCTTTACTGTATGTCAGCTCCCACTCTAAAAGAAGGACCTTTGGTGTCCTTTGTTTCTTTTTTTTTTTCTTTCATTTTTAAAATATATATTTTATTGATTTTTAAAAAATATTTATTATTTTTTTAAATTATTACATAAAGCTTTACAAAGATTAGTACATATATCTCTTTTTCCCCCTGCCCTTCCCCCCACCTCCCCTACCCCCCAGTGTTTTGTGTCCATTGGTTATGCTTAAATGCATACACAAAAGTCCCATGTCTGATCTGTTACCCACCCCCCAACGTCCCTGTCCTTGTTGCTGTAATTTGACAGTATTTGATGTATTCAGTCTTCTTTGATAATTAAAATTTTTACTTTGACTTTTACATTTTTATTTTATTAAAAAAATTTTACTGTCCTACCCGGTTTGGCTCAGTGGAAAGAGCGTCGGCCTGCGGACTGAAGGGTCCCGGGTTCGATTCCGGTCAAGGGCATGTACCTTGGTTGCGGACACATCCCCAGTGGGAGGTGTGCAAGAGGCAGCTGATTGGTGTTTCTCTCTCATCGATGTTTCTAGCTCTCTGTCCCTCTCCCTTCCTCTCTGTAAAAAATCAATAAAATATATTTAAAAAAATTTTTTACTTATTGCGTTGGCCACTGTTTCTAAGTGGTTATAGTCTTGATCCCTGCTCCAGCACCTAAGGGTCAAAAGGTTGTGCGTTCTAGTCCCTATCAAGGGCGGGTACCTGGGTTGCAGGTTTAATCCTCTGTGTACAGGAGGCAACCAATCCATGTGTCTCTCTTTCCACACTGATGTCTGTCTGTCTCCCTTCCTCTTTCTCTCCCTCCCTTTCACTCTCTCTAAAAAATGAATGGGGAAAAATATCCTTGGGTGAGGATTAACAAAAAAAAGTATTTATTGATTAGAGAGAGACATTGATTTATTCTACTTGTTTATGCATTAATTGGTTGCTTCTATTTTTTATTTATTTTTTTATTCAGAGAGGCAAGGAGAGGGAGAGACAGAGACATTGATGATGAGAGAGAATCGTTCATCAGCTGCCTACTGTATACCCCATATTTGGGATGGAGCCCACATCCCAGGGATGGAACTGTGAACTCCTGGTTCATAGGTGGACACTCAATCACTGAGCCATGCTGGGGACAGGCATTGGTTACTTCTTGTATGTGCCTTGACTGGGGATCAAACTCACAACCTTGGCCAGTTGGGACGATGCTCTAACCAACTGAGCTACCCGGCCAGGGCACTAACTTTTACATTTTTAAACCTAAAATTATAGGTTTAAAATATATTTCTCCTGCCCATTTAGTAGAGAAAAAGCCAAAAGCATAGGAAGGCTTTAGCCTCTAAATCTGAGACTGGCATAAATGAATGCTAACACCTCATGGAGCTATTTGAGCATCAGAGATTTCTAGTGACCTTGACAGTGCAGGTGTAATTCTCCTTGTTGGACAGATGAGGAAACTGAGACCCAGAGACAGGAAATAACTAGTCTAAGTCTCTGGTTAGAGGTAGAACCTGTTCTAGAGCCTGGGTCTCCTGCCTCCCTTTAGGTCTGTGATTGCATGAGCATTTGTACCCAGTGCTGGGAGGCCTGTCTTGGGATTCAGCTGTCCTACGGGGAACACAGGATAACTCTGGGATTGAGGTAGGCAAACTGGTATTTTTTTCTCTTTCCTCCCAAATTTCCTGTTTTTCCAGCTGTGGATGGGGACCCATCCCCGGGGAGATGCCAAGATTCTTGACAGTCACATCTCTCAGAGGACCTTAGGCCAGTGGATCGCTGAGAACCAGGACTGCTTGGGCTCAAAGGTCAAGGACACCTTTAATGGCAAGCTGCCCTTCCTCTTCAAAGTGCTCTCGGTTGAAACAGCCCTCTCCATCCAGGCACACCCTAACAAGGTATAGGATCAGAATGGGGTACAGACAGGGTAGAGAAGAGCTTACTTTTAAGGCCCTCTAACAATTTTTAAAAAATATATATTTTTATTTATTTCAGACAAGAGGGTGGGAGGAGAGACAGAAACATCAATGATGAGAGAGAATCATTGATCAGCTGCCTCCTGCACACCCCACACTGGGAATTGAGCCCGCAACCTGGGCATGTGTCCTGACCAGGAATGGAACTGTGACCTCCTAGTTCATATGTTGATGCTCAACCACTGAGCACGCCAGTGCGGCCCTTCTGACAACTTTTACTGCTACTTTTACCCTACCTATACTAGGCTTCAGCTCAAAGCTAAATCCAGGCCTGATCACTCGGCAAGGCCAGATGATGGTGACACATGCTGGCAACTAAGTTTAAGTAAACAGCTGACCAGCCTGTGCCAGGGGAGTTTCTATCACTTTATGCAGCCCAGGACTATTTATATCTGACATTTTCCCATTTGGTTCTTTTAGAGAATTCACCTTTTAGGACAGGCAGGTACCCTAGCTGTTGCCTCAGCTCCATCCCCAGGGAGTCTTTCTGCAACAAGCCCATGAGTAATATCATAAGCATTTGCCTACCCAAACTCCTCACTTCTAGATGAGCAAAGTAAGACCCAGAGAAGTGAGGGTTTTACCCAAAGTCACAAGCTTGTTAGTGTCAGAGTGTGGCTTGGTGTTTGGCTTTCTTGATTTGCAGTCCAGGCCTCTTAAAGACTGCCTCAGTTCTCCCCCAGATTTGTCCCATGTCTCTGCCCTGGGTTGGCTGAACCTGGAATTTCTGCATTATGACTGGGTTTGTTGCTAGAAGTAGGAAGTTACTGCTGTATAGGGCCTGGGAGGGTAGGGAGCAAGGCCTGGGTATCCTGCTAGGTGATGGCTGCACCTTGACCTTCTTCCTCTTCCCCTGGCCATCCCATAGGAACTGGCAGAGAAGCTGCACCTCCAGGCTCCACAGCACTACCCTGATTCCAACCATAAGCCAGAAATGGCCATTGCCCTCACCTCCTTTCAGGGCTTATGTGGCTTCCGGCCAGTTGAAGAAATTGTGACCTTTCTGACAAGTAAGGTTGAGCAAAATGCTGACAGCATGCATATTGGGGCTAGAATATATGGGCAACCCAGGGCTGAGCTAGAACAGTGGCCAAGAACAGAGGTTGAATGTCACAGGAACTGAAAGGCTGGCTAGCCTCATGAATTCTTGAAGCCACTGGGTTAATCCCGTGAGACCAGGCTTAAGTGTGGTTACTGATGGCTGATGGTGAGCAGTTAGTTTTCACTGTAGTTTGTTTAGCCCCACATGACTTCTTGGTTAGGGGTGGGATGGATAGGCCTCCTGCAACTTTCCACTTCTGTGGGTTCTATCCTGTCAATCCTGATATGGGCCCTGGCCTGCCCTTCCTGCAGAAGTGCCTGAGTTCCAGTTCCTAGTTGGAGACAATGCAACAACCCAGCTGAAGCAGAGCCTAAGCCATGATTCCCAGGCCATGGCCTCTGCTCTGAAGAGCGGTTTCTCCCACCTGATGGAGAGCAAGAAGCAGCTGGTGGTGGAGCAGCTCAACCTGCTAGTGAAGCGGATCTCCCAGCAAGGTGGGTGTCACCATGGGCTGGGGCCAGCATCCTGCCCTAGGTCCCCGGCATAGACACTGTGCTGTGGGGACAGGGTTCTCAACGCCTTTGCTCAAGTGGAACACTGAACAGGCCTGACTTAGGTGGCCTGTTGGCGACTTAGCATTTCTTTCTTAACCTTTGTGGAGCAGGGCCCTAACTGGCCATCTTCTCTAGATAGCTGGAGACAGACTGGCTTGGAAGACCATTAGGATGTTTTTCACCCAGGTATTCTGGGATTTCTTTCCCCAGCCATAACAGCTGCCCCTTATGGATAGATTTGCACTTTGGAGCTAGATAGCAGGAAGAAGGAAGGGAATTTTCTCTCTCTTCCTCAGGCCTGATGCTTAGAGCTCAATTAGTGTATCTTAAATACTTGCCCTGTGCCCAACCTTGTGCTAATTAAGGAGAGTTCAGGAAATGACTGGTGGGTGTGGTCATCTTTGGGTTAGAGAATCAATAGTGAAAAACAAGGCAGAATGGACTCTCACCTATGAGCTTATATGACACATGATGAGGCCCCAGTTCCTTTTCCAGGTAATCCCAGAACTCTCCTGATTCTGTCTACACATTTCCCCTACTTTTGAGCCACAAGTAACTGTTTTACCCAAGTCTACCATTGTTTTTTTTTTTTGTGTTTTCTCTGCTTGCATGCCTGACTTTTTAGGAATTTTTGCACTCACAGCAGAAGTGATTCCTTCTACCTGGAAATCCCACAGCACCCTGTTCATGTTAGGTATAGTCCTTGACACCTGAATCTGTATCATGTGCACACAGGCCATAGACGTGTCTCCTTGACTTTTCTGTCCCAAGTGCTTAGTCCAGAGTAGGCATTCAGCTGTCTGAATTCAGAACAACCCTCCATTGTAGACCAGCTGGTTTCTTCATGTGACACTGACACACCCTGCTTTTACTTACAAATACCCTCCCCTCCAGTACATTTAAGACAGCTCAGCTGCTATCCCCACTCCCTGCCCATTTCTAAAAACCTTCCCTCACTACTCCAGCCCAAGCTGAACTCACATTTTGGCCCTTGGTGCATTCTGTCTCATGCTATCTGTGGTGACCAACCTGGGACTGAGTAATTTTCTGAGGTGCAGTACTTTCAGTGCTAAAAAAGGGAAAGGCTGAATTCTTGTGTTCTCTCTTAGATTTTGAGCTCCTAGAACAGTGGTTCTCAACTAGGGAACATTGGCAATTATCTGGAGACATTTTTGGTTGTCAGAACCTGGGTTGAGCCCTAGCCAGTTTGCGTCAGTGGATAGGTCCCAGGTTCGATTCCGATCAAGGGCACATGCCCAGGTTGTGGGCTCGATCCCCAGTGGGGGCATGCAGGAGGCAGTGGATCAATGATTCTCTCATGGTTGATGTTTCTATCTCTCTCTCCCTGATTAAAAAAATAACTGGTAAAAGATAAAAAACACAAAAAAAATCTGGGTTGAGGTGCTAGTAGTATCTTGTGGGTAGAACTTAGGGATGCTGCTAAACATCCTACAATACACAGGGCAGCCCCCATAAAAAGAATCACCTGGAGGGTGACAAACACTCTACCTTTTTTAAAAATGTTTTTATTGACTTTTTAGAGAGGGAAACATGAGAAATATCCATTGGCTGCCTCCTGCAGGCCCCCTGCTGGGGATCAGTTCCCGTGCATGTGCCCTGACTTGGAATCGAACAGGCATGGAATGACGTTCAACCAATTGAGCCACACTGGCCAGGCCACACTCTAGCTCTTTTAATGCCTAACGTAGTGCTGGGCATACAAGAAAAATGGCATCTGTGCAAGCTGGATTATCAAGGAAGGCTGGTCTCCAAGAGGTTGAACATGTGACTGGTGTAGATTCTTGTGGGCTGGCACTTGGGCTGTGAATATCACTGAGTGTCCCTAAATGTTCTTGGGGTGCTCTGTGATTCTCAGTGGCTGCCGGGAACAATGTGGATGACATCTGTGGGGAGCTCTTACTGCAGCTACACCAGCAGTATCCAGGTGATATTGGATGCTTTGCCATCTATTTCCTGAACCTGCTTACCCTGAAGCCAGGAGAAGCCATGTTTCTTGAGGCTAATGTGCCCCACGCCTACCTAAAAGGAGGTGAGCCACATTTTAGCAGTGAGCCCCACTGCCATTTCCCTTGGGTCCTGTTTCCCCATCCAGACAAATGAGAGAAGGTGGTTGAGGAGACCTGTAAGGTCCCATCCAGCTCTGACTTCCCAGGGTTCCAGAATTCCTGGAGTCAATAGGGAAGAGGCTAGCCAGAATGATTAATACTAAGACGATGTCAGACACTGCTTGAATCATCACACCAACTCCTTGAGGTCATGATACTCATGTTAAACCCTGCCAATATGTGGGAACCATGATTTGAACTTAGGCTATATTGGATCAAGTCTGTTCTCTCGTCTGCATCACACTGCCTTCATTTTTGTCCTATTAACCCAAGGATTTTTACATTAAAATACATGTTGCCACAGAAGGGTGCTCCATTTTGTTAGCCCTATATCCATTCTTGGACAGGAATTTCTGGGAGAATTGAGAGTCTGAGGAGGGTTGGAGCTCTCCAGAGGTGAACATGACTACCCCTAAAAACAGCGGTGAACCGTCACCTGTTTTTGGTGTCCATTTTAGCTTATTCTCTCAGAGAATGCAATTCACATTTTTACCTAGCTGCTGTGGATTTGTAGTGCTCAAGTTTGAAGAACCAGCCTTGGAGAGCCAAACATGACAATTCTCTGTCCTCAGACTGTGTGGAGTGCATGGCGTCTTCAGACAACACAGTACGTGCAGGCCTGACATCAAAGTTCATCGATGTGCCAACTTTGTGTGAAATGCTCAGCTATATCCCCAGCCCCAGCAAGGACAGGCTCTTTCCTCCAAAATGGAGTCAGGAAGACTCCTACCTTTCTCTCTATGCACCCCCTGTACCAGACTTCGCTGTGATGAAGATAGAGGTGAGTAGGGGGCCATGGTGGATGTCTTTTTTTTCTTTGTGGGGCATGATAAACCCTGATGAGACACATTATGGGCTATACTTGGGGCCTTTCCTTATTTCATTTGGTGAGAGATGGCCCAGGGCCTGCCCATTCCTCTCTATACCAGGGTCCACATGTAGGCCTCCATGTTAAGAGCCTGAGCAATGGGAGAGAAGGCGGTGTGAGCCTGTGAACTGTAGGAGTAGAGTCTGAGCTACATCATTCTTTTGTTTCTTCCCACCCAGGTCCCTGGTTCAGTCACTGAGTATAAAGTCTCAGCATTGGACTCCGCCAGCATCCTCTTAATGGTGCAGGGTACAGTGACAGCCAGCACTCCCACAGCCCAGGCAGGAATCCCCCTGAAGCGTGGTGGGGTGCTCTTCATTGGGGCCAATGAGAGTGTCTCACTGAAACTCACTGTGCCTGAGGACCTGCTGATATTTCGTGCTTGCTGTTTGTTGTAGAGGCCACAGCCATTCTGGCTCTCGTGCCTAGTCATCTTAAATCCTGGCCAGTCTTAACTCCTCAGGCCCAGCCCAAACTCCTTCTCTGCTCTGGACTCTGAGTACTTCCTAGAAGAGCTGGTATAGAGCATTGAACTCAAAGGTAGCCTTTGACTCCTAATCAAGCCTAGGGTGAACCATCTTCCTAGGAGGGGCCCATGTGAGGAGTAAGGGCCAACACTCCACTTGTATTCTCATACCTGAGACAGACTCAATGCGGGCTAGAGCAGCTATTTCACCTACAGTATTAGACAGGTTGGTGAAATCTATGGTTAGCTCAGCATCAGTTATAGCAAAAGGGTAGTAACTAATTTCTAAGAACAGGGTTCTGGCCCTGGGAGTGCCCATTTCTTCAGTGGCAGAGGAGTGAAAGGTTAGGCTTGTGGACCAGTATTGCTGGTCACCCTCTTGGCTTTGTCGAAACAATTAAAGATCACTTGTGAAAAGGAACTGAATCTTTGGTATTTCAGTCTCTGAAGTGGGTAAGCTGGACTCTAGAGCACTTTTATAGAAATGTGTGGCCAGCTTCAGCCTCAGAGTCAGAGCTTACAGGCAGGCCCTTGCACAGTGTAAAGTGGGTATAAAAGAGCAAGATTCTTAAGGATGTGAGCTGGCGTTGGGGCTGAGATTAGCTTGCTAAAACCAGCAGGCTAGGTTTGGCCACACCTGCTCATTTACATATTTCTTTGCCTGCTCTCAGGTTAAAGTTGAGTAGGTATATCAGACTGTTTAGCCTACAAAGTACTGACTGGCCCTTCACAGAGAGTTTGTTAGCCACTTCTCTGAGCAGTCAAGTCATTATAGACAGGGACAAGATAATACAATTCGTCTTGTGAAGAGCAACATTGGTACTTTTTCTAAACTGGCAGGAAGTACCTAGGAGGGCATATAACTTTCCCTGTGCCTACCGTTTCAGTGGGACACACTTTGGCAGGAGGCTGCACAACTGTGTTTTGCCACTGAAGATTCTTACCAACAGTCTTAGAGCTCATCACTCCAGACTAAGTAGAAACCCAGGCTATTGGTTCCTGTGGGATAAGGGTTTAGACTCTCACAAAAGGATTTTGCTGGGCTACTGCCCACAGTACACTCCCTGTTCAAGTGAATTCTAGGAAACTACTTTCAAAAAAAGTTCTGGTCAATCTGTTCTGGGTTTTCTTGGTCCCCAAATGTTAAAAAACAAAAATGCTGGGAAGAAAGCATCTATTAAAGGGAGCTTATTCTAAAGAGAAGTGATGAGCAAAGGCTGATTCCATCCATGGTCTCCAGTGAAGGTCTGAAAATAAAGCCTACTGGGAAGAGCAGAGAGGAGATCCTAGGAGGAATGGTCACAGTTGGGGCTATTACGCTGTTTCTTTTCTATATTTTTATTGATTTCAGGGAAGATGGGAGAGGGAGAGAAACATCAATGAGAGAATTATTGGTCAGCTGCCTCCTGCCTGCCCCACACTGGGGTTCAAGCCTGCAACCCAGGCATGTGCTCTCAATGGGAATCAAACCGTGACCTCATGGTTCATAGGTTGACACTCAACCACTGAGCCACACTGGCCAGGTATTTGGATGTTTCTTTATTTCAGAATTTATAAGTGGCAATGACTGTGGCCTGGACCTTTCTTAAAAATTCTATTGCAACAGAGAGCTCAATTAGCATGTCTGTATTTATTATAAACTTACAGAGCCGTGGAAACCTAAGCCAAGAGTTCTGTAGAGTACTCTGTAAACACCATAGAGCACCACTCCCACCAGTCAGGTGTCCCCAGGGCACTGTCACCTACAGAATATCCAGCACTCAATAAGGCAGTTTGGTTCTGGGGATCTTGGTGCCTTTTGGTGATACTTTAGCTTCTGGCCCCCAACAACTGACCATACCTCACTACACCCTGTCCCCTATTTTAGGTTACTGCAACTTTCCCCACAAAGATAATGCCCCCAACTCAAGGTCAACAAGCTCTGGAACATCCTCTTCAGGAACAGCTGCAGCCAAATATGCTAGTGTTAACAGCAACAATGATCCAGAGGGCCTTTGTCTTGGGTTCCTGTTGCCACCTTCAGCACACACCAGCAGTTACCAAATGCTTAGGTTACTCTGTCCACTGTCCTAACCACCCCCCCAACAGAAAACTGCCCCACATTTGGCTTCCAGAGCCACTTTCTGGTCCCCACTATGTTTCCTATTACCATTGTCTTCCTTTACACTGTCCTACATCTGAGCCCTTTGTGTACACTTTGCCACCTCTGCAGCCAGAAAGGCCTGGATATATCTGTGGGTGGGCAAAGAAGGTCAGAATGGAGATGTCCTCACTCCCTGCAAGCATTTTCAAAGTGCTTAGAAAGTGGGCACCTATGTAGAGTTGCAGAGCCCCATTCCAGAATAGAATGACCATATGTCTCCCTTATCCTAGAAGTGCCTCCGGTCCCTGTCCCATTTCTCTTGCTGTGTGCACTGTGAGATCATAGAATAAGTTAGCCACAGCCTCCTCAGCTTGCTGAGATTTGAGAAAAGCACCAATATAGATGCCAATCAAGCTAGTAGGATTACCCTCATGATGCTAGTCCTCTGACAAATATGGCCTTTTAATCCAACATTCTCCGTCTTTCAATTACCTCATGCAGTAGTAGAGCAAACAAGAGTACATGCCATCCCTCATATACCCCTAGTGGTTGTAGGGTATCAAATAAGTCAACAGAACAGGCACTTTCCCCTGTGGGGCCCACAATCCAATCCTGGCTATCATAACCCTTGGGCTAGGAACCCTGCCCGCTCCCATTCAGTTCTCACCACGGTTCCAGGTAAGGCAAAATACACAAAAAAACACTAAAACTGAAGTGGAGGGGATTATGTATGTTTGCTGGGTTCACATAGGGGGCCGAGAAGCTGTGTTGCACACAGGTTTACTGTAAAAAGCCCAATCCTGACTATCTGCTGTGAGGCCCATGCTGTGGTCAGAAGAATCCGGACAGCTGACACAATGGAATGGTCCACATTGGGTTGAAGAGAGGCCCTTTGCAATGGCAGATTATCTCCTCAGGCAGAGGCCTTGGGAGCTGGCACAGGTCCCTACTCCCCATCCTGTCTGTGAGCCTCCGTCTATGTCAGAGCCCACACACAGCTTAGCTAGTATACTTCTCACCCATTGCTACTTCTCAAGTTCACAAGGCCATTAAATAGAAAGACATCTGAATGCTCCCTGCAGCTCCCTCTCCTAGTAACCAAAATCTGTAGGCTTCCCGGCCAATATTTAGCTCCAAGACTGGATGGAGAAACTAGCTAAGACCAAAGTGGAGAATGGCAATCAAGGAACAACAAATAAACCTACTCATACAGTTGGACCTTTTAGGGATGCTCTGGGACCAGGGATTCTGGAACCTGCTGTGTCATCAAGCAAGCTGCTATCCTTGCAATAGTCAGACAGGCACAACCAGAAGAGGGCCAAAGCTTTATGCTCTCTTGAAGGGCAAACTCTTCTTGGAGCTAGAAAGAAGAGCTTAAGGAATTTCTTGAATTGGTCCCACATAAATTCTTTTTCAAAGATTTCCAGTTGCAAGCTACAAATTTTCTGCCTCCACGCAACACCATCCAGCACAATCTGGGCACAAAAGCTTTTTCCATCCAAAGAGCATGACAACAAATACCAGTCAAGATGTCTTCAAGTGTTTTTCTTAGCCAGGACTGTCACTCACCCTAAGAATCAGAATTCCTCTATTCCCACCCTTATTAAATGGTTTCAAACTGCTCCAACAGCAGAGGAAAACTGCAGAATTCCACATATTACCCTGTCACTCAGATGGGGGCCTCCTGTCTGAGAAGCACTAGGTAAGGGGTAACTACAGGTCACTAACTTCCCAGAAAGCCAGTACCTCAAAGTGATTCTGGGAATGAAGTGTGTGACCTATGAAGAGCCAAAGGGATCTGCAGGCATGGCAAGCAGGGCCCATTTTAGGGGCTTATGTCTACTGGAGGGTACAAGAGAAAGAATCCCCAAGACAGCACCAGCAGCAGGAGCACGTTGAAGCCATAGGCTTGGGGGGAATGAGGTCCAAATCCTCATCATCTGGAATCTCATCCAGGTGATACCCATCCTGGAGCAGCTGGCGGCTCACATCCTGGTTCACCTGCTAAGAGCAGGAGAGAAAACTATAAGCCAGCCTGCAAAGCAGAAATAATTGCTGCCCAAAATGCAGACTCACATTCCCTTTACAGAGCTTCCTATCCATTCTCCACCCTCTCAACCCCATACATTCCTGGACTGCAAGTGGAAATGCCAGCTTTTTCTATCTGTACCTCAGCCAGCAGTGAGGGGCACCCAGGAGCCTGAGCCAGTACTGTCCAGACTGCACTGTCACCCCCAGGGGAGCTGCTTTCACTAAAGAATATGGAGGAATCTGATGTAAATACCAGATTCTAGAATATGTTTGAAAGTCAATGTTCTGACCATTCCTACTGGGAACAGATTGGTCCCTATGAAGGCTGAAAAATATGGGACAATGACACCAGAATGGTGGGGTAAAATAGTAAAGGAATATAAGTTATAGAACAGGGCAGAGAGCCACTTTGTGGGCACTGCCATTAGACATATTGTCCTTCGATGCCTGCAGAGCTCATCCCCTGCAAGTGGAACCTGTCAGTCTGGTTTTACCAGTTCCTCTGAGCAGAAGGAAAGTCAGACTGGGAACAGTGTAGGACTTTCTCTGGCTCTTGGCTAATTTTTCTTAGTTTTAACAATCTTAGGCACCCAGATATACAAGGAGGATGCAATTTAAAAACTGCCTCTATTCTTTGGCAGTCAACTTTGGGGTAGTCAGCTGTTTCCAGGAGTATTAAGAATACCAGTGGTATACAGTCATGTCCCCAGCACTCACTTCTGTCAAAAGCACATGCCAGAACTTTACATTCCTTGTTTCTGTCTGGACAATTACTCTGGAAACGCATCCAAAAGACCAGCCCGAGTATCTCAGTCTGAGTCCCCATAGATGGAACAGTTGTCTGGCCTGGAAGCAAGCAAGCTTGGTGGAGGATGGCCAGGGGAGGGACAGGAATGCTGATGTCAGATAAAAGATTATCATAAAAAGGGAGACTAGAATTACTGTGTGACACTGGAGGGCAGGCTAGGACCATTGAGTCCAGGTGCAGGAGACATATCAAATTAATAAGGAAGACTTAGCTCTAAGAGCTGCATGAAGGAATTGTGCATATGTGCTGGAGGGAGGACGGGCAACAAGGTTTCTTGGAAGTAGTGAGTACCTGATTACAAGAAGCAACCAAGTAGAGGCTGATAAACACTTGGCCGGATTTATCTGGAGGATTCCTTTTCTCAGTGGTGGCCTGGACTAGATTTGTGAGGCCATTTCCAGCCCTAAGGGTCTATGGTCTCCTGAATTTTCAACAGCCCTCCTCAGACACCTCTACCTCTGCTGTGGGAAGAGGACAGAGTAGACAGGAAAACCAACTGGAAGTCTGGCATAGTGCTGTGCATACAGCAGGCACTAGACAAGCACTTGGCAGTGGTGATAACACTGCCTGACGCCTGGCCCCACGCAAGAAGGCACTCTGCACTTGCCTCTGCAGAGGAATACCCGGAGGAGTATCTGGATTCCAGCTCCCCATCACTAGGAGAAGAGGAAGACAGTTAATTCAGGGGAATGCCTGTGGAGCACAGCTGCAAATGACAAGGTGAAGAGCATGCAAGAGGGTCTGCAGTACCCGTGAAGTAAAGACCACACACCATAGGATTCAAGCCCAGAATTTGCTTTGAGTGTACAAATGGTTCCTTCAATGGCTCCGGCAGGGAAAAGGTCACTGTCACTAACAGTGAAAGACACAATAGGGAAGGATGGTTTCTCCAGACAAGGCTGGTGCTCCAAATCCAAGAGCAGCATGAATCCTCTGCGTCCTCTAAGCAAGCCATCTTGGGATGGAACAGTGCTCCAAAGAAGTCAGCCCTGGAACATGCATGAAGGGTTTTGGAAGAGACAGGGGACTAGCAAAGGCACCAAGCGATCTGCAGTTTTACCCAAGTCACTCCCCAAGGGGCACTGCCAAGGAGAGCACTCACCTGTCAGAGTTGAGGGACACCAGGTTTTCATCTGGACTCTGACTAAGTGCAGTATAGCCCTTGTTAAACTTCACTGGCCTGAGGGAAGATGGGAGAAGAGATCAAGCATAGATGAAGCACCAGCATTTACAGGGAAAGGCAGAATCCTTTCCCTTATGGGAAAAGAACAGCTCTACTCCTGACCTGCCCTCCACCTGTCACACAGCCACCGCCGGCTACACAGCGCCTGGGACCAGCACTTCCCCTCGCCACTCCCCCCACCCCCGCTGCTACCCAGGAAAAGCCACACGTGATCCGTCAGGACGGCGCTGGCCCCGCCCACGCTGCTGTCCATCTTCATCCCGGGGCCCATTATGCTCCTCCCTAACTTAAGACGGTGAATGATTCTATGCCCTGACAAAACTCTGATTCCAAAGCCCTTGCCCTGACACCATCACATTCTTAAAGAAATAAAAGAAAAAGGGCATTTTCCTTCCTATTTTAAAATAGTGAACCTGACGGGCTGGCGTCAGGACTCCCTCGCTGGGCTTAAGCGTGAGTGCAGGGCCGCCCAGCCTGGTCAGAACACGGCTGGCAGAGGAGGTGGCGCCTGAGGACACCTTTTCCCGGAAGCGTCGGGGCGGCGCGGCGAGGCCCCCGGAGCGCCTTTTCTCCGCAGAGCCGCCTTGGCCAGGTCCCGGCGTTGCTCTGGAAGTCAAAGGGTCCAGGTTAGCGGGCTCTTCCCCACTCGGCCGTTTCTCCCAAACGCAGGAACCTGCTCTCGTCGAACAGAGTATCGGGGACGGGAGCGGGCTGCAGGTGCCTCTCGGGGTCGCCCCAGCGGGGCTCGGGGACGCGGCCGCCCGCCCAGGCAGACCCCATCGGGCCGCACTCACGCAGCTTGGCCTGAATAGAAGGCACGCGCATCATCCTGTACGGCCCACGCTTCTCCACAGCCGCCAGGGTCTGCTCCCCCAGTCGGGGGACTCGGCCGCCACTTCGCCCGGAGGGCGGCCCGCCCGGCCAGGGTCCTGGGGTGGAGGCTCGCGCCGCGTGCCCGCTGCGCTCCTCTGTCGACATGGCCTCGCCAAGCCCCGCCTAAAGGCTAACGAACCAAGGAAGGCGCGCTGTTTGAACAAAATGGCGGCGAGCAGGCGCGGACTGTAGCCGGAGCTTCCGGCCCCCCCGCAGAGGGCGTGGCCCAGCCGCTCCGCTCTTCCGGGGCGGGGTGCTTTCAGGCTCTCCTTCCCGATGCATTTCGGTACTTGTAGTAGGTCTGGATTTGGGATTTTCGTAGCTAGTTCTGTCTCTGGTAAAAATCAAATGTTGATGTTTATGGAGAGTTAGGGGTGTGCCCCTGCACGCCCCCTTCGGCCCCTGCGCGCACGTGGTCTCCGCCCCAGCCAGGTCTCTGGGGTGGGGGGTGGGGGGGGGAGCCGGGGTTGAACGGAAAAGAACTATGAGAAAGAGGTGTTAGCACCTTTCTCCTTAAAAGGAAACAGTTCCTTTTACGAGATTCCAGTTTCTTTTATGAGAGAGATTTAAGGACCTTGCGGAGGTTATAACTAGAGGAAGTGCTTGGGCTGATTTGACGCCAAAATCACGTTACTTCCAACACCAGGGGTTATCTGAGACCTTGGACAAGGCCAGACCCTTCTTAGGCCTCAGTTTCTACATTTGAAAATGGAACCAACCTTACTAACCCCACAGCAGCAACAACCAAGGGTAAAATAGGCAGAAAAGAGAGGGTGTGAGTGTGCACAGCCTGTGTGTGGTAGGTAGGGCATGGAACTGTCATGGTGCTAAGGGTCAGCCTTCTGAGTGGGAGGGAGAGGACTATCCCGTTCTGGGCTGTAAGAAAGATTTCAAAGGAGTGACAGACATCAGTGTTGAAGCAAAGCAAGCGAATTTATTAAGAAAGCAAGGAAACAACTCTATTAAAAACTAGAGGCCCACTGCATGAAATTTGTGCACAGATAGGTGTTAGACCCAGCTGTCGTGATCCCCAAAGACCACGAGTGAGCCTGACTCCAATGTAAAAAAATGAGGGCCTTTATTATTTGAGTTAACTCAGACTTCCACACACGCTCAGGCACAGTGGCGCAATGGGAGGAAGTGCGGGTTCCAGGGGAACAACAGATTTATAGGGCCAGAAGTAGTGGGTGGGCCCCTGTTGATTGGTCAAGGGAAGGTCCTGGGCCGGGCATTTCCTCTGCATTCCTATTGGTCCTGCTGCAGTCCTGCACCGCCCTAACAGGGACAGATGCTATAGACCCTACAGATCTAATGATGAACAGGACAGAGAAGGTACCTCCTACTTTTTGATTCCCAGTCTTCTTTAATTCTTTGTTGTTGGAGGTTTGGTAGGATAGAGTAGAGGGAAATTCCCACCCTGGCTTCCAGGCCCTCCTGTTCCCATTGGGCAGTCACATTCTTTACCTTTGGCTTCAGATCATGAGAATCCCATGCATTCCCTAACCTCTCTCTAATTCTGGGACAGATGAATCTTCATTATCAGTTGAGAATTCTTATTCTGCTGTCCACTGGTAAGAACCAGTGATTAAGCATAG
>PVJC01024365.1:0-25598 GCA_004026665.1 Murina feae
TAGGAACTTTTAACCATGTAATGTTTAATGTCTTTTTCACCTTCAAAATTCCTGTGATTATAAATATCAGTATATGACTATATGCATTTACCAAGCTATTTGTATTGACCTTCAATGTTGACACCTAACTGACTTGAGAGCTTGAGGAATACATCCTGCCTAATAAAGAGGTAATATACAAATTGACCATCACTGCAACACACCAGATGGCCATCCCATATGGTCAAAGAAGGCCGCCCCTATATGGACACAAGATGGCCACCACAAATGGCCAGCAGGGGAGGACAGTTGGGGCCACCAGGCCAGCAGGGGAGGGCAGCTGGGGAGGACCCAGGCCTACAGGGGAGGGCAGTTGGGGGGGCAGACAAGGCCTGCAAGGGAGGGCAGTTGGAGGTGACCAGGCTGGCAGGGGAGGGCAGTTAGGAGTGACCAGGCCTGCAGGGGAGCAGTTAGGCATTGACCAGGCTGGCAGGGGATTAGTTAGGGTGATCAGGCTAGCAGGCAGAAGTGGTTAGGGGCAATTAGGCAAGCAGGCAAGCAATTGGGAGCCAGCAGTCCTGGATGGTGAGAGGGATGTCTAACTGCCTGTTCAGGCCTGATCCCAAGGGGTCCCAGATTGGAGAGGGTGCAGGCTGGACTGAGGGACACACCCCCCCCACCCCCATGCACGAATTTCATGCGCCGGGCCTCTAGAATATGTATAATACCGTGGGTGGAAAGTATACTTTGTATTCTTTACAAACAAACACAGCTCAGTAGTATAAAATTTATGGCCTGAGGTCTTCCAACTGGTTTTCTAGCATTTATAACTTATGTTCCCCTTCAAGCTAATGTAAAACCTACTCTAACCATAGCTTATTAGAAGGTTTAATGACAATAATTTTCTGTTGAAGTTAACTCGATTATAGTTTTACCTTACATTGTGACACCCAATAAAGTCTTGGTTTTAGTAATAGAAAGTAGTGTTCACCATGTTTGTTTCACTGTTCAGTTCTTTGCAAAGATCTGCCTCTAGCACAACATTTTTGTTACTTTATTCCCAGCTGTTTCAGGGGAGTTAGTTTAGAGCTTTGGCTTTAGTTCTGTGAATGTGAATGAGTATGAACTTACTGTTCTGTGTGTATTTGTGAAAGCACATGTAGAGAGGGCTTTCCTGATTTAGCTTCTACAGCCACAATGCAAGGCCATACACAGTATACAGAATTGGTTTAGAGCAAATACATGGAAGCCACTTATAATATAGATATTAAAGGATGTGAGAAGCTCTCCCAATTTCCACCCAGGAAATAAAAAATGAGACTTGATGGAGGAGTTCTTCATCAGCATTTAAGGTGGCGAAACTGAACTTATACAACGTATTATCCCCAAGTTTTACCCAGTGACCAAGAAGTAAGAAATTAGCCTTGCTAAGTAAAAAGATGTCTTCCTGCAAAACTGAACAAATGGTCGATTTGACAAAGTGCCACTGTAATATGACAGGTTAGCTAAGACTTCAGAAATGAGACACTTTGTAGTATGAATGAACTCTATGAGAAAAAAAAATGGAAAAAATATTTTGTGCAGAAATACTGAACCAGGTCCTCTCACATAAAGGTTTTTGTTGGATCTAGTAAGCATTGAAATAGAAGAAGTTGGTCCCCCCCCCCCCGCCTTTTTTTAAATGGAATTTTCAGTTGGCACACCCATTTAGCTTTCAGTAAAAAATGTAACCAACTGTGGCTTAAATTGAAATTCTTGACAGAACTTTCACCAGGTATCTTCTTCCTCTTTGTTAAAGACAGAGTATAGGAGAGGCCCCTTTCCTTTCAGGAAGTGCTTCTCATTCATTGTAGGCCCATCTAGGTGGTGGTTATGCACCTGACCCTGTGGAGGGTTAGGGCGTTAAATTGGTCTGAGAAAGATTAGTCAGTTAATATTGTAATCTGAAAGTAGGAGGAAGCTGAAACTTTCCACAAAACTTACTCTCACGGTCATTATTTAGTATGGTGGTGCAAATAATAAGAACTCCATTTTCTAGTTCTATCACTTTAAATTTTTTAAATTGATTTACTGAGATGCCATTGGTTAATAAAATGATATAGGTTTCAAGTGTGTAATTCTATACTACATCATGTGAATATTGTATTGTGTGTTCACAACCCCAAGTCAAGACTCCTGTCACCATTTATCCTCCCTTTACCCTCTTCTACCTGCCCCCACCCCCCTTTCCCTCTGGCAATCACCATCCTGTTGTCTGTCTATGAGGGATTTTCTGGGTGTGTTTTTTTCTTGATCCCTTCACCTTTTTCACTTAGGCCCCCAACCTCCTCCCCTCTAACAGCTGTCAGTCTGTTCTCTATATCTATGAGTCTGTTTCTATTTTGATTGTTAGCTTATTTTGGTATTTTGTTCTTTAGATAAGTGAAATCATATGGTATTTGTCTTTCTCTGACTGACTTACTTAATTTAGCATAATACTCTCCAGGTCTGTACTATTCCAAAAGGCAAGAGTTCCTTCTTTTATTATAGCTCAGGATTCCATTGTGTAAATGTACCGCCGTTTTTTTATCCACTCATCTATGGATAGGCACTTGGGCTGCTTTCAGATCTTGGCTATTGTAAATAATGCAGCAATGATCATAGGGGTGCATGTGCTCTATCACATTGCATAATCTCAAGCCAATTGATTCACTTTCCTTAACTTTAATTTTCTCATCTATATGGTGGCAGGGATGTTTTCAGCATCCAAAGAGGCAGCATATATAAAGCACTAGACATACAATTGCCACTTAGAAATGTTAGGTATGATTATCAGTGGCTGCAGAGATTCAAATGGTTTTCATCAAGCTTATTAATTCTGGGAAGTATATACAGTTGATTCATCAGCAGAAACTCTGTAGGCCCTTGAAATAAAATGCCACATTGTTTTTCAAAGATAAAGCCAACACAATTGTTGAAATTACAGCAGGAACAATTCTCTTCATGGTTATAATGTTTCATTGCACCTCGGTTCTTAAATATATCTTTTAGTTTCAGCTTATTATGGTTTAAGAATATCAGGAAGAGGAAGAAGAACCAGCATGAGGTTGATGGTTGAGTGGCAAGTGTAATTTTCTATGTAACAGAATCTTTGCCAATATAAAAAGCCATCTCCTGGTTATGCACAAGTTTAATGAAATGTGGGCACAAAGTGGTGTTTTCTATCCAACAAAGAACAAGTGCAGTCACAGAATTCCGCATGTTGAGTTATTCTTTCCAAAATCAACCACCTAAGGACCAAAGGTTATATTTAAAACAAAATTTCTATGTGTTCTTTTTCTGAGTGAACAAAACAGCCTATATAGCTGCTGCGTAATTTGGTAATGTTTTTATTTGTCAAAGAAATGCCAAATATTTGTAGGAATGGCAAAAAGCAAAACATAGCCCTCATCTGTATGCAATATAGTCATAACATAAAATTATGAGCTCATAGATATGATTTTTGAAAAGATTGAATTAACATTGTAAAAATTAGAGTCCCCTCATTTGCATAAAATCTGGGGAATGCCATTGCATGACAAAGCTAATAATTTATTTGGCAGCAATGAAGAGTGAATTCTCCCAGCATTCCACAGCTCTGGCTCCCTAGTTGAAGTCAGGAGTGGGAGTTTATTCTTTGTAGAAAGGCCTGGAAATCAGTATAGTTCAGATATCATCCCCAACTCAAAGTTCACCTGAAATAAAAAGAGGTACCTTACAAATGTTGCTTAAAAACCAATGAGTAAGTTTTGCCCTAGCTGGTTCGGGTCAGTGGTTATAGTGTTGGCCTGTGGACTGAAGGGTCATGGGTTCGATTCCGGTCAAGGGCACAAGCCTGGGTTGTGGGCTTGATCCTCAGTAGGGGGCATGCAGGAGGTGTCTGATTAATGATTCTCTCTCATCATTGATGTTTCTATCTCTCTCTTCCTCTCCCTTCCTCTCTGAAATCAATAATAAACAAACAAAAAAACACCCAATGAGTATGTTTTGATATGTAGTTACTAGTGATGAAAATTTCTATGGGAGAAAAGAGTGTAATTGTCTGCTCAACAGAAACCCTTGTAGCCTTTTTATCCCCAGGTGACCCTGATTCTTTGAGCTTTGAAGAAGGAGAACCCGACCTGGAGGGAATCAAAGCTTTTATTTGGAAATCAGGAACCTACTAAAGTGTTCCTGGAGTCATGTGTTCATTTTTATCCAGAACATAATAATTAGGAAAAAAAACTTGGATATTCACAGAGCTAGCAACATGGTGTTTCTTCTCAGATGACTGATAAGTTACACTCAGAACTGAAACCTTTCCTGTGTTATAGCTCTTTTGTGTCTTAACAAATGCATATTAACTTGAAGGGAGCAGGAGTGGAGGGACAGAGTTATCAGTGTGGCATGTGGAAGATGAAATGGCAATCACAGTGTTTCACTATGGTGAAGCAGGATAAAGGAAGTGGATACAAGAACAAAAGTTCAGATGGATGTTTTCCTCTGCTTTTAAGATGTGAGGCAGAGATGCCTTGGACATAAGACGTATGATATATCCCAGTGCATGGCATGGTGATGGCCAAAAAGCCAAAATAGGTTGATCCCAGTGGGAAAAAGGCCTTTGGAATGAAAAACATTGAGGTGGAAAGATTCTGTTTTCTGCCTGCTGAGATGGTAGTTTCTGCTTTCACTTCAGGCAATTGCTGCTGCTACCTCACCGTTCTGCTCTACACTGAACCTTCTTGCATAATGAGGACTGTGTTTCTCCATGGATTTGTTTTATTGCACAGAGAATGAGCCAGTCTGTCTCAGTTAGAAACAAAAACTATAAATCAAAGTTAACAACATGGGCAAATTCCCCCTCATTAAATTAACAAGCAAACAATCATCAAAGCACAATAATATGCAATTTACAAAGATTCTCAGAACCATAGAATGGTGGTAGAAATGGCTGATTTGTTCACTACATACCAGGTAAAATTGATTCTCAAGCCCTGAAAAATTCAGTCTCACATCTTATGTAGCATGCAATTTATAACTAAGACATTAAATGCTGAAAAAGCCTAAAGTGCTATATATATATGGATAGAGCAGTTAATTTTTAGCTCGAGGAAGGGACAAGAAAAACTCTATATAGAAGGGGATATTAGAGCTGGACATTTAATAATGAGTATGATTCTCTTTGTGAGTGTGGAGGAAAGGAGCCACATGCTAACCTTACAAGTTCAGGGGAGGCCTGCTTGGCAGTCTTGCAAACTCAGAGACCTAAAATAACCACAAAAGATGGTCTTAAAATTAAATATTTAACTACAAACAGGTTAGAGTGGGTAGTCATGTCCTAGGTCAATATTTTCTCTGACAAAGTTCAACTTAGATCTTTACTGAGCCCATTTGCCTTTTTGCCTCTAAGGTAACATATCTGTGAGATGTCTGGGTAACTTGTAACTTCCTTACTCCCCCCCCCCCCCCCACCCATCAGGGCACAACAAATGGCACCAGGGCATTCCCTCATTGTTATCGTTATCAAGTTAATTGTCAACTGTTAGTTATGTTAACCTATCCTGTACCCATCTGTGTAAAAGTAGCACATGTCCATCATTTCACTTTTTACCCTATCCCAGGGGTGTCCCTGCTTTGCTTAATCCCACCTCCTTAATCTATCACCAATGAATTTCATGTAACTCACCTATGTTGCTTTCCTTTAATTGCCATGTATAAATACAGATGTAACCTTCCATTTCTGAAGGATTATCTCAATCATTAAGGTTCTGCTTCCCAGCATATGTTGACAGTTTGGCTCAAATAAATTCACAAAAATTCTTTACAGGTCTGAATTCTTTTTTACGTTAACATTACAAAGAAAAGAAGTGATAGCCATCCTAGGAGATGAGCCAGAATAAGTAGGGATAATATGTAGTGAGCATTCGTGACATGTTCTGGGAAAATTAAGTAGGTCAATGTGAATAGAGTAGAGGACATGAGTACATACAGGGCTAGTGATATGTAGTTAGAGGGTAAATTGGAGTTATATTGTCAAAGGTACTTGTAGATAAGTCACACTGTTGGATTTGGATTTCATTAAACACTCAAAGGGTTGCAGTGAAGTTTTGTGATTGGTGTCTGCAGAGTATCCTATATAATAAAAAGCTAATATGCAAATTGACAGAACAGTGGGATGACTGGTTGCTATGATGCACACTGACCACCAGAGGGAAGACACTCAACGCAGGAGCTGCCCCCTGGTGGTCTGTGCATTCCTACAAGGGGAGCACCACACAGCCAGAAGCCAGGCTTATGGCTGGTGAACACAGTGGTAGTGGGAGGAGTCTCTCTTGCCTCCATGACAGTGCTAAGGATGTCTGACTGCTGGCTTAGGCCCACAGGGAGCTGGCCTAAACCATCAGTCGGACATCCTCTGAGGGTTCCTGGACTGCAAGAGGGCACAGGCTGGGCTGAGGGACCCTCCCTCTCCCCACGCCCTGAGTGCACAAATTTCATGCACTAGGCCTCTAATAGGATATATCTGAGATGAAGCAGTCTGGAGAAAGGGAAATGGGTTAAAAAGCTGTTGTTATAACTTAGATAAGATAATATTACAGCCAGTGTTGCACAGTGGTTAAGCATTGAACCAGGAACCAAGAGGTCATTGGTTTAATTCCTGATCAAGGCATATGCCCAGGTTGTGGGCTTGATCCCCAGTAGAAAGTGTGCAGGAGGTAACCTATCAATAATCGTTCTCATCAATGTTTCTATCTTTCTGTCCCTTTTACTTCCTCTCTTTCTCAAGACCAGAAAAAGAAAAGATAATATGAAGGCACAGTAAAGTGAGAGGAGGGCATGGATTTGAAAAATATATTAGTGGAATAATCAGTGGGGCTTGGTCACTGATTGGTTGAAAGTAGTTAAAGAAATAAATCCAAAGTGACCTTGAAGTTTCGATCTTGGAGGTGTGCATGGTTGCACATGTTGTTCATGAAGATAGGGTTAACATAAACAGAGGGAAATGGGGATTTAGGGAAGTCTTGATTCCATTTTGGACATGAAATTTTTATTTTTATGGGGTGGTTAGTAAAAATGTCCAGCAGGCACATGGAAAGTAGATTTGGAACCCAGGGGAAATCAGAGGGGGAGAAATAGATTTGGATGCCACTGCCATAATACACAGTTGAGACAGTGAGACATAATGAAACCACCTAGAGAGAGGGTGTAGAGAGGAAACAGAAAGTGTATCAGGAAGGGACTCTGGTAAATTTAAGGAAGAGGAACCAAAGAAGAAAATCTAAATAAGCCAGGAAGGCATTTAAGAACCAGAATAAAGTATTTTTGGATAGTGAAATAGATAAGAGTTCCAAGAACATTGCAATAATTTCAAAAAAATCATATAGGATAAAAACATCTTATTTTTTTTCCAGTTGTGTTTGGTCAATACCTTCAAACTGGATCATTAGTTTATTTGGGAGAGCTGAAAGCCTTGAGCTTACCTTGTTTTTCAAAAAGGTGCACAGCTGAACAATGTATTTATATGAGGAAAAGAAGGAATATGAACATATTTTTATAATGGCCATACTGTTGATATCTGTGAAGTAGAAAAAGGCTCTAGAAGCAAGTTACCTTTGTGTGCATTAGACAAATGAGCTCCTCTCTCCAGTTAAAGATAGCACTTAGAGCTTGGCAAATAAAACTTGTCTTACCTCCTTACCTGAACAATCTTGTGCAGTGCACAAATGGCAAAACCATTTTATATTCTGGCTAACCAGGGGCAGGGGCAGTCAAGGAATGATTGTGGGTTAGCACAAGGGTCCAGGAGAAGGAGATGGAGAAATTGAGGTGATACTGAGTATTTATTTTAAATGGTTGCCCTTGAGGACAAGAAGGAAAGGGGTTGATGTAAAGAGACTGGATGATTTGAGGAAATGAGGTAGGAAGTTAATAGAGACCCTGATGAGATCAAATAGCAGAGTTTCTGAGGAATGGTGGGGATGAAAGAATTGATTACAAGATCAATGGGAATGGATTCTGGAGCAGAAGTAAAGATTTGAAGTGGAGGATATCATGCAATGATGGGGCCAGGATGTTGATGGTTCATCAAAATGTATGTTGAAATCACTCAGGGTGAAAGCAGGCAATTGAGTAGAAAAGACAACTGTGATCCTTAGAGAATGTGAGATGATGTGTGGGGGTGTGTGTCAGTAAATGATGAGGTTGGAAAAAGGGTGGTATAATCCGATGTCATAGATTTCAGCTGGTGGCTGAAGTAGGAAAAGCAGAAAAAGAACTTGTTTTTCTGATACCTCTTTAGATAATCATAAATTCTTACTCTGACTGTTTCATTTGGCTACAATAAGTAAAACACATTAGACCAGAGAAAGACAATAGTAGGAGAAATCATGGATTTAAACATGACATCCAGAAAAGTGGATGGTTTCAGGAGAATTTAAAAATTTTATTGCTCTAAAGAAGAATAACCAGTACAAATCATCCCTTCTGCTCCCCCCCTCCCCACGCCCAGGTGGTGAAACTGAGAGTAAGACTGTTGTACATTTCTACTTAGAGGGTATTTCAACTCAACTAGAGTTGAGCAAAATGTTCCATTTATATCAAGATCTGGGATAATGCTGAAGTTTATTGTTGGAAAGATTTGGTATTCCATCAACATTATGCTCTGACTCATTAACTCAATACTTGAGGCTTTGAATATCACTTTGAAATTCCTCTTTGGTCAATAACTTCAAACTGGATCATTAGTTTATTTGGGAGAGCTGAAAGCCTTGAGCTTACCTTGTTTTTCAAAAAGTTGCACAGCTGAACAATGTATTTATATGAGGAAAAAAAGGAATATGAACATATGTTTATAATGGAATCTATAATAATAAAAGCATAATATGCTAATTAGACTGGCTATCCTTCTGGACGACTTTCCGGACAAAGCTGGGACTATGAAGGAAGGCTGGGTCTGGGTGCCAGAGGGAAGCCGGGGGAAGGAAGGCCTATCTTGCATGAATTTTGTGCATCAGGCCTCTAGTAAAATATAATTTGAAATTCTTTGTCCCTCTCTGCTTCTAAGGTCTTAAGAATAAAAGTTCTGCCCTAGTCGTTTTGGCTCAGTGGATAGAACATTGGCCTGTGGACTGAAGGGTCCCAAGTTTGATTCTGGTCATGGACACATGCCCAGGTTGCAAGCTTCATCCCCAATAGGGGATGTACAAGAGGCAGCCAATCAATGATTCTCTCTCATCATTGATCTTTCTCTCTCTTCCTCTCTTTTCCTCTCTGAAATCAATAAAAATATATTTTAAAGAAAGTTCCAATGACAAGACAACAACAAAAGAAGTATCAATAACCTCAATTATTCCCTTATTTGTGTTCTCTAATATTCAGTGGTATAGTTAGTAAAAATGGTTCTGATACAAAATTTAATGTGGTCCTCCATTGTTGTATACATCTGTACACAACAAAAATTCCTCTCTTTTTTCCTCAGTGTGGAGGCAATGGATAAATTTGGCTACGTAAGGTGTGGGCCATGGTTGGGTGGTGGGGAGCCTGAACTTTGAAGAAGCCAGTGCTTAACGGGGATTGGGAAGAGAGTTGGAGGAAATCCTTTCCAGGAACACAACCTCTATCAAAGCCAGGCTGATTAGAAAGGGTCATAAGGCCTACCATGAACTCCATTGCCTTTACTCCATTGGTTTTTACTTAGTGAGTAAAAGCAAAATATAGGTAGCCTTTTCAACCTACTTATCTATACTAATAAAAGCCTAGGTGGCCCTTGCATGTGACGTTGTCACAAGATGGCTGCCACAAGATGACCACCATAAGATGGCTGCCACAAGATGGCCACACACACATTAGAGGTGAGGTCCAGTGGCCACTCCATGTGGTGAGGCCTGGAGGTCTTGTAGTTCCTGCAGCGTGGAGAAGGTTGATTCCAATGTCTCTGCTGCCTTGTGTGGAGGAGGTGGGTCCTGGTGAAGAAGGCAGATCATGGCAGGGGCGATTGGGCCAGCAGGGGAGGGCAGTTGTGGGTGATCAGGCCAGCAGGGGAGGGCATTTGTGAATGATTAGGTCATCAGGGAAGGGCAGATGAGGCAATCAGGCCACCAGGGGAGCGGTTAGGGGGTGATCAGGCAGGCAGGCAGGTGAGCATTTAGGAGCCAGTGGTCCCAGATTGTCTGACTGCCAGTTTAGATGGAATTTGGCCTAAACCAGCAATCAGACATCCCTTGAGGGTCCCAGATTGGAGATGGTGTAGGCCGGGCTGAGAGACACCCCTCAATGCATGAATTTTGTGCACTGAGCCTCTAGTATTTATTATAGAACTGTTTAACATAATGCAATATATTACAATGACAACCATCAAATCTAGTTAAACAAACCTTCCTGTTCATGCTGACACTGAACACTTATATAGAGGGACGTATTTCTTTGGGATTAAGATAGTTTAGAGTTAAGGTACCACCTGTGTAAGTGGGTGAGTGTTCGCAGGAATCCATTAGTTGCCATGTACATATGGTTGCTTTGAACATCACAATGAAGGAAACCTCCTAAGAGACTTTTAGAGTGAAATTCAGAGCCTCTGTCCACAGACTTGACCTTCAGCATTTGGAGAGTGAAGAGACATCCATGAAAATGCAGGGTTCATAGTTTTGGTGCACCTAGTATGTGGTGCCTAGTTATGGTTTGTGCACTCATCTGGCTGCATATTTTTCACATATACAAGTTAAGCAATCTTCTGGGTCTTAGAATTATAACATTGCCTCTCTTCCCTCCCCTCCTTGTCTTCTCAATCTTACATATCACAGGTCTGGCAGGTACGGAGTGATGGTAATTTTCTATGTCCAGGATGGGATGGAAGGAAGTTGCCTTCAGGTCTGGCTTTTTCAGCCTCTAGGGAGAGACGCGAAGGTTCCAAAAACATACAAGGAATTTTATGCTGCTTGTCCTACACAGCCTGATTACTGGCATGCATGTATTACCATTTTTGATGTTAACATATGCAGTGTACTTGCTAGTATTTACTTACTGAGAGTACCTTGAGAGCAGGCATTGATTCATCGGTGTCTTTTTTTTTTTTTCCTACCGTATACTATAGTGCTTGGTACCAATATGTATTTAGTAATTTTGCTGAACTAAATTTAATCTCATATCCCATTCTTTGAGAAGATCGAACTGAGGCAGAGATGCTAATGATAATAATGATGGTGATGATGATAAACTGTTGAATGTTTGCTATGCTGTAGGTGTTATCCCAGGTATATTTATATTGACTTATTTGATCAATTAGCCTATAAAGTAGGTTACTATTTCCTCCATTTTATAGACGAGAAACCAGAAATGAATTAACCTAAGTTCATTTATCTAATAAGTGACAAATCTGGTCTGGCTCAGATGGTCTGGCTTCAAAATCCAAGCTCCACACAATATCCCAAATCACCTCTCAAGAGGTGGAAAGATTGGTTGGAGGAAGTATATACAAAACTTCAGTTTTTAACACTTCCCCCCCTCCACCTAGATGATTTGTCCTATCTCCCTTTTTATCTCCTATATCTAGTTTTTCTCCTTCAGTATGTGACATTCAGCAAATCCATCCTACTTTAAGCAAACAAACTTCTCTTAACCATATACCTTTCTATAGTTTCACAAGCCCATGAGAAAAGCAAAACCTATTGCTTCTGGGCAATTGGTTTTCCTGAGCTGAGACCTAGATCAATCTTCATAAGGGGTTTCTGTGTGAGACAGCAGACAACTTCTTGGAGGATAAGACCATAGTGACCCAATTGTAGAGCTGTTTCCTATAGGGTCCCTTAATGTGGTCTTAAGTTATAAAATACATAGTATTGGTCATTAAAAGCAATTTTAAGGTGGAATAAAAACAAGTTGTTCTGAATTTGTAACTCCCTGGTGTTTGCTTAGACTGAATACCCAGTTCTATGTTGACTATCAGGACCTACAATGCTCTGAATGGCTAGAACATTTATTATTTTACTATTGTTTGGCATTACTATGTAAATGCTAATACAGGCCCCAAAGTGTCTGGTTTTAATTAAGATAGACATCAACTTAGAGATTCTGTTGGCTGTGTGGCATCATCCATGCAATGGAATCTGAAAGTGTATTAGGAAAATATGAATCAAAAATAGGACTTTTCTTTTTTTATATCCTCCAAAATTAAAATAGCAAATTAAATTGTCGAAACCAATGCCAAAGCTATATGTCTGTATGTCCAAGGAAGAAGAAATAGTGTGAGGAAGACTCATCATAAGATATTTCTTGCTGCTATGACCTTCAGAGGCTTAAGCAAGTAAAAGATTTAATTTTTTTTTTAAATAAGAAAGGTAGATATAGCTGATGTGGCATGAAATTGCTAGAGAAATAAGCTCTGGTGATTCTAATTTTAATATATTGTTTCATTTTCAAAGAAATATATAAAGAGTGGGCATGATTTGGACATCCATCTACTTCTCTTAGACTCCTAATTCTGGAAGTCTTTCTTGCACTTTATGATTTATCTTTATTTTTCTCAAATAGAATAGATAAGTGTCTGGGAGGAAACTTTTATGAACCCTGTCCAGAAAGGTTCACTAAATTCCATTTTGCTTACTGACATGGAGAGAGGAAAAGTATAGCTTTTCCCTGGTAATGATTTCCCCAATAGAAAGCTGACTTAAGTAAGAAAAACTCCAAATTGTCATCCCACCTGGGAAAAATACGGTAGACTAGAATGAGTTTAATGGAAATTTTCCTTGAACCTATAAAGAAATCTATATTAATAACTTGTTTGGAAGAATGGTATATGAAAATTAAAAACATTAGGTAGTTTGTTTAGCTACTAGCAAAAGGCATAAAGAAAGCAGCTAAATGTCAACCAAAAACTAACATGTCAACTCAGTGTCAATCTAGTGAAAACAATTATCAATTAAGAGCCAGCATAGAGAGATAAACTCTGGATTCAAAATACCTAGGTTTTAGCCTTAATTGCACTACTGACTTTGTGAGGTTGGAAAGATTGTTTAATTTTTCTTGGATTGAGTTTCTCTATTTGTAAAATAAGATGTTGAATTTGATACTTTCCAATTAAAAATTTTCATGTTTTTTATTGAGACAAAGATTAGAATAGCTTATACTAATTAAGTAGTTAATATTTCAATAATCCAATCTGCAAAAATAAAAAAATTATAATAACTTAGCTTCAAAATTAGGTAAATTATATGCAGTATAAATAAACTGTAGTAAGTTGGAAACCAATCATGTATTACCCAGCTAGATACCCTGCCACCCATATGTTCATAAAAACACTGTGGTTGTTTTATTGTTCTCTCAGGCAGTGCCAATCATAGTTAGCACTAATTAATGAAATTCCAGGGCACTGTTTGCCAGGAGGTTCATGCAATGGGTGAAGCAAACTACAGTGGCAAAGTTTCCATCATTTATATTGCTGTGACAATATTGGCTCGCGTTTCAGAAACAGCAATTCCAGCTTCTAGTCCCTGTGAGAACAAATGTAGATTGATTTATGTTCTGAGCCTCTCTAGCATATTGTCGACACTGAGATGTCTGCCAGAGCTCATCATACAAGGTGCTGACATTTTCTGGGAATCCACTTGCCTTTACACATATTCTCTCTAGTGCCTCATATTTGCACATATTTCTGGGTTTTAAAATTTTTTGTTTCAAAGTCTAAGGCATGGATTATTGATATTAAAATCAGTCTAACATTATTAATCTAGTTTATGCCAACATAAAATTCTTTAGGGTCAAGTCATGCTCAGAAAAGACCCTAACATTTATTTAAATCATGTTGGAATTACCATCAACATTCAAACTTGGTAGCTTTCCTTAGAATTGTGCTTCCTTTTTAGTAAATACCCTCAACCACCTTTTCTCTGGCTTTATTTTCCATCTACATTCATCAGTTACTGTACCTTTTTATTCAGGTCCATTTCTACCACCCCAACCATCATTGTCATTCCTGCAAAGCCTAGGTATTTGGGGCTTTGTGGTTGCTTTCTGGTTTCAGTCATAGACATAGACAGCCATACACATTGATATTTTTTTTTGAATTATCTCTGGAGAAGAAGAAGAGCCAGATATGATAATTGATTTTTGTAGTAAGATATAAACACATCAGCTCAATAATGAAGTATCTTTGAATGGATTTGATCAAATAAATTGAGTAGCTCCCTCATTTGTGTTTTGGGAAATCAAAGGTTCTGATGTTATAGTTTTCTAGCACATTTTCCCCTCTAGAAATGTAAGACATTTCAGTGCTTCTTCAAACAAATCATTGAGATAACTTTTGGACTCAACATGATCAGTTTCATGTCCCATGTTTCTGAATGGAAAAATCATTTTTCCCCCTATTTTCGAGAAATTGAGATGTAACTTAGGTAAAGTTGAATTTTAGATGTGCAGACTGATGAATTTTTACAACCTGACTCCCACCCTGACCAAAATGTATGCTATTTCTCAACCTTCTCCCAGTCTGTAGATCTATTCCTGCCTCTGCAGAGGGGGAACAGAAATTATTCTTTCTTAAATGGAAATGATTGAATTTTTAAAAATTTTATTATCTATTTTTCCTTTCATTTTTGTCATTACAGAATTGTTTTATCTTTAAAAATTCCCTTTTATATTTTTCTCGGGAAAGATAGGGTAGAAAATGGCCACTGAGCATTGTGACTTTTGTTACTTAGATACTGGAAGTATTTCTAGGGCTGAATATGTCTTGTTGTCTCTTATTAAGTTATTAATAGAGAAGTAGATGATTTTTTAAGAATTTCTGAAATATTGCTTTTATCTATGAAAAGTTGCCCATTGGTGGAGATTTTTCTCGTTCACATAGTCTATGTTATTAGTCTTTGAAGAGGACTCAATTTCATCAACTTTTCCTTTGGATTTATTTAGTTTGCTGTCAGCAACATTAAACTTTAAGGTCTACTCAGACACACAGGAGAGAATGAAATGAGAGAGCAGTATTGCATTAGTGGACCTTAGAAGAAGTGATTCAAGCATCTCCCAGGGTTTTACCAAAGAATAAGCTGGAGCCATCATATTACAGCAGGCAGAGTCATGGCTTTTTTGCTTCTAAATTCTGACTTCCCTCAGTTCTCAATGCAGAGCTCCTGGCTCTACATATTAAACCCCAGGTGGATTCAAATCCTGGTTGCCCCATGCATCTCCAATAACCTGGGCCACATTAATACTGAACATTTGTATTATACTTTTATAGTTTATAAATCCATCTCCCTATTTTACCTTATTATTCTTTAGGGCAGCTTTGTATAATATTATAAGCCTGTTACTTTTTTTTATTACTGTTATAAAACTGAGACCTAAAGAGATTAAATGTCTTCCCCAAAGAGTGTGTCTTCCATAAGTAGTTTGGTTCCTCACAATCTGACTACAGTTAGAAGCCTTGATGAATTCTAGTTTTATTAATGACTCTGAAGCACATGCTAGTTACATCCATATATTCAGAGAATAAGGGAAGGCATGTAAACATGCACATGATCCTCCTTAGCTTGCACTCTGTTATTGTACTCAGAAATGAGACTTAGTAGGACAGTTCAATCCTGGACAGGTTTCTATCTATCCAATTTTTTTGTACTTTTTAATATTTATTTATTTATTTATAAAAAATCTTTATTGTTTAGATTATTACAGTTGTTCCTCTCCACCCCCCTATAGCTCCCCTCCTCCCAGTTCCCACCCCACCCTCTGCCCTTAACCCCCCACTGTCCTCATCCATGCGTGTACAATTTTTGTCCAGTCTCTTCCTGCACCCCTAACACCTTTTTCCCACTGAGAATTGTCAGTCCACTCCCTTTCTATGTCCTTGATTCTATTCTATTCACAAGTTTGTTCTGTTCATCAGATTTTTCATTCACTTGATTTTTAGATTCACTTGTTGATAGATATGTATTTGTTGTTCATAATTTTTATTTTTACTTTTTCTTCTTCTTACTCTTCTTAAAGGATACCTTTCAGAATTTCATATAATACTGGTTTGGTGGTGATGAACTCCTTTAGCTTTTTCTTGTCTGTGAAGGTCTTTATCTCACCTTCCATTCCGAATGATAGCTTTGCTGGGTAAAGTAATCTTGGTTGTAGGTTCTTGCTATTCATCACTTTGTATATTTCTTGCCGCTCCCTCTGGCCTGCATAGTTTCTGTTGAGAAATCAGCTGACAATCATATGGGTACTCCCTTGTAGGTAACTGATTGCTTTTCTCTTGCTGCTTTTAAGATTCTCTCTTTGTCTTTTTCCCTTGGCATTTTAATTATGATATGTCTTGGTGTGGTCCTCTTTGGATTCCTTTTGTTTGGGATTCTCTGTGCTTCCTGGACTTGTAAGTCTATTTCTTTCACCAGGTAGGGGAAGTTTTCTGTCATTATTTCTTCAAATAGGTTTTCAATATCTTGCTCTTTCTCTCTTCTTCTGACAACCCTATAATTCTGATGTTGGTACACTTGAAGTTGTCCCAGAGGCTCCTTACACTATCTTCATATTTTTGGATTCTTTTTTCTTTTTGCTTTTCTGGTTGGGTGTTTTTTGCTTCTTTGTATTTCAAAACTTTGACTTATTCTTGCAATCCTCTAGTCTGCTGTTGTATCTCTGTATATTATTCTTTATTTTAGTCAGTGTATGCTTAATTTCTAGTTGCTCCTTTCTCAGATCCTCAAAGGTCTCACTAAGTTTATCGGTGGTTTCTAGAAAATTCTTGAAAAATCTTATAACCATGGTTTTGAACTCTATTATCCAGTAGTTTGCTTTCCTCCATTTCTGTCATTTGTGACCTGTTTCTTTGTCTCCACATTTTGGCTGCTTCCCTGCATTGATAGAGTGGCTTTCTGTGTTGGGTGTCCTATAAGGCCCAGTGGCTCAGCCTCCCCAAGTACCTGAGGTGGACACTCTTGGTGTACCTCTTGTAGGCTGTGTGCACAGCCTTGTTGTAGCTAAGCCTTGATTGCTGTAGGTATCACTGGGAGGAATCCAGGCCACTTAGCTATGAGAATCAGCGATGTCTATGGTGGAAGAACTTCTGTGCTGGAGCCACCCTTATGGGGCAAGACTTGCTTCAGTGGGGCTTTGGTGCTCACTGAGTCTGCCCCCTGAGTGTGTACTGTATGGATCTGAGGAGTTGTAATCTGGATGATCCCACTCTGACCACTGGGTACAATGGCTCTTGGATCTCTAAGGAGGTGCTAATTTAGCCTCTGCCTGAGACTACCCAGCAGGAGCTACAGAGAGATCTGCAGATTTCTCTTCTTTGTTTGGGGTTTGGAGGTGCCCAGATGAGGCCCAGCTGTGAAGCAATGCAAGCTTCTGTGGGGCCTTGGGCCTTCTTTTGGATGTTCTGGGTCTCTCTGACCCAGCTGCAATTTGTTAGGCAATTTTAGATTGAAAAGGGCCAGGCCTTTTATATGCAAAAGCCTCTGACACAGGTTGGGTGGGGTGGGGTCTCAGGGAATCAATAGGGTGAGGCAAACAGGTATGGCTGATCCTCAGTCCAGCCCTAAGAGGCCCTGGGTCTCAGTGTCCCTCATAGTCGTTGCAAACACCACTGAGAGAAAGCCACTCTGGAGTTCCTCCCAATGCCAGATAGTCCAGTTTCTCCCTGTATGAGTCTGGATCCCCAGAAACTCGCCTAGAACTGGAGTTCAAAGCTGTTGGGAGCTTGTGACTCCCTCAGGATTGAAAAAGACAACCGCGTCCTCAGTAGCCAGCCCTTTCTGCATACATGCCTCCGTACCTCTGCACTTTACTTCTGAACCTCTTCTGAGTCTCGGTGTGCCTTTCTCTTTTCCTTCTAGTTGTAGAATTTCCACTCAGCCAGCCTTCCTGTGGTTCTGAGTGGTGTCCCTTTTTTATTCGTTGTAGTTTTGAAGTGGTTGTTCGAGGCAGCAATTTCAGGTGTTTACCTATGCCACCATCTTGGTTTTCTCTGTACTTTCTCTGTCTATCTAATTTTTAAAATATAATTAGTTTTGAATTATTTTAGTCAGTGTTTTCAGAAAAAACTTTTTTTCATGTAGATATTACTTCAGCTTAGCTCTTATAGCACCCCAAGCTAAGAGAATCTATAAAATCATGAATTTGTCAAATGGGATGCTATTAGGATTTAAGATGGCCTGGAGCCTGGATTAAGATAGTATTGGCTATGGTGAGTGACTGATCAATATTTATTGAACAATTGACAATCTCTAGCTCATTATTATTAATTATTACTCTATGGAAAAAATAAAAGCCTTGTTAATTTTTTAATGCTGTTAACACAACAGTGGGATTTGCAGATTCATAGTTTTGCTCAAATATTCTCGATATGATCAGTAACTACAGCTCTTCTGCATTGTCCTAAAATTTTAGAATAAACAAACAAAGGCCTGTGTTCATAGCAAAAACTGCAAGTGGGATATTTCCTTTGTTGCTAGAATATCATAAACTATTAAAAATATTATCAAAGAAAGAATGGTAATTGCTACTTAATTCATTTTTGGTTTATCTGTTTTATGGAAATAACATAGTTGATTTTTTTCTCCTAGCCACTGGGTGTTAAGAACTGTAGATGGCAATCCAAGCACAAAAATGATTGAGTTTGCTAAATTTTGTCATGCATTTTGCTTTCCTGGCAGCACAAAATTATGTTGCTCTAGGAGGGCAGCATATCAGGAAAAAGAATCATAAAAACAAAAGCAAATCTCACAGAAATAGAAAACAAGATAATTTTTTTTTGCAGTCCTTTCTTTATAAGTTTCACTACACCTAAGTTTACAAAATACAATTTTGGTTTCACAAGTTAATCAAGAAATACTGTAAAGGCATTTCGAACAATGGATAGTACAAATTTTCAGTTGCCATGGAAACAGGATATCATATATGAGAACAGGCCACATCATATAGGAGATTTAATTATAATAAAATGATCAATGAATAAAGACATTTTTAGCCTATTTATGGCTAAAATCCACTAGAAGTCCAGTTTCCAAGGAAACTGATATTTTAAAAAAGTAATAAGAAAAGTTATGGAATAAGACAAACTGCATTTTAAAAAATATTTGAAAAGAGACAGCAGCCCCGTCAATTAAGAACACTTCTAATTTTAAAAAATCACTTTAGGATGAACATATTTTTTTGTGAGAATCACGAACTATCCATAATGACAATAGCACATGCACTTTCTACACATAATAATAAAATAAAGGTTTGATTGACAAGTGCTTATGAATCTAATGTTTAGAATATGATTAGAATGGCATATATAGACTGATTTTTATTTTGAAGTGAGTTTCGCTATGATTTATAAGATCAAAGCGTGGCCAGGAAACAGCATGGTCACGTCAGTGGATCATTTTGATTCCAAATGTTGAGTCCTATTACCAAATTTGTTGCTGATTTATGCATGTGTGTTTGGGCTGAGCCAGTAAGAAATAGACCATCTGGAGGGCATCTCAGATGTAAGTGTGTGAGTACAAAATATTCACAATTCAATGTAGTCCTGCTGAGAAGTAGATTTAAGCTTAGGTGGCCCAGAAGGTCCTTAAAATGCAGTGTATTTCAAATTTTTGGCTACCAGCTATAAGCATACTAGGAGGGGTAGTGAGCATTCATTATAGGCATTGGCATTTTAAAGGAGCACAAAACTACCTTCACCTCTCTCCCACTGTGGGATATGAATAGACACAAAACTGGAGCAGATGACACAAGATGAGAAACAAGTCTGGTGGGCTAATCCCAGGGCTACCATTTCAGAGAGCAGTTGTTTGAGCAGAGCAGTCAGCTCCTGCACATTCTATGCTGTGTCTCCTACTTTACACATTCACAACAGCAGTCTCTGTTAATTGGACTCTTTAAAAATTTTTTTCTTAATTTATTTCAGAAAGAAAAGGAGAGGGAGAGAGTGATAGAAACATCAATGAGGAGAGAGAATCATGCCCTCTACTAGGGACAGAGCCCTCAACCAGGCATATGCCCCAACCAGTAATCAAACTGGCAAAGTCTTGTTTCCGGGGTCGATGCTCAACTACTGGGCTGGTTTGGACTAGTAACAACAATTTTACGATTTGAAGGCCATGGGTTTGGAGTGAGACCAACATGGATTTGAATCCCAGCTTTACTCTTTACTAGATGCATGGGCTTGGGCAAGTTACTTAAATGCTTTTATCTCAGTTTCTTCACTAGGAAAAATATCTACTGTTGGATTGTATCACTGTCAGTATCTGCAAAGCTGAGTTTCTTAGCCTCAGCACTGTTGACATTTTGCGCCATGTAATTCTTCTTTGGGAAAGCTGTCCAAATGCATGGTTGGATAGTATTCATGGCTTCTACCCACTGATGCCAGTAGCAACCCCTTCTGTCCGCCACCCTCATCCCCTACTTGTGACAACCAAAAAATGGTCTCCAGACATTGCCAAATGTCTCCTGGGTGTCAAAATTATCACCAGTTGAGAAGCACTGAGGTAAAGTGATCTGCTTATAGTAAATGATAAATAAATGATAAATAAGTGATAGATAATGAATAAGAGATGCATTCATTAAGGTTCCTGTGGGGATGCAATATATAACATAATGGTTAGCTTCAGGTTTGGTTATTTAAATTCTCTGATGACCCTTGCCTTCCCACATCTTTTTTTCAGTTCTGAAAATTTCTCAGCCAACATCTTTTCAAATTTTACTCTCTTCAAGGTCTCTCATTTTCTCCCGCTAGTATGCCTACAAAATGAATGTTGAAATTTCTTTTTCGATCTTCCACATTTCTTAACCTCTCAGATTTCTCTCTCAGTATTCTCTGAACTGTGTTCTGGATAATTACTGCAGAGCTATATTCCATGCAGGGTTTATCTTCTCAGGGAAATCTTTTGTTTATCTTAGCTGAGTTTTAAAAATTAATTTTACTGACTGTATTTTTCATTAAGAATTTTTCTGTTTTATACATCCACCTTTAATAATACCCTTTTTTGTTTATAATTTTATTTCTTTTTTCTCTTTATTGGGTATTATAAAATAACAAGGTTATTATTTTAGTCTCTTTGTTTGCTCTGTTGCTGATGATTCTTCAGCCTCTGCTGACCACTCATGTGACAATGTATTTTCTTATGCACTATAAATTTTGTCAGCTCACTTTTGATGGAACTATGTATTGTTGGGGTTCATCTTTCCTTTGATTTATGGTCGTGAACCTGTTGATAATTTCATGGTTGCCTCTGATATAGTCCTATATGTTCACTCATTGTGTGTGTGTGTGTGTGTGTGTGTGTGTGTTTAGCTTGAGGACTCCCTATAGTAATGAAAGACCTTGGCGCTCACACATTTGCTAGATGTAGGCTGAGGCATCATATTTCTTGAGGTAGAATTTTTCCATTCAAGATTTAGGGTGAATGGCTCATATTCATGTCATCTCCTGTGTTGGTGGAGCTTTGACACAGGGGTTTTTATAGACTTCTCATTTTATTTAGAGACTCTAATTTCAGTTTCTTGTTTCCTTTTGGAGTATTGATGCCTCAGACCCCAACGATTCCATCACAACCATTTTATTACAATATCCTGTCACCACTATGTATTCCCTTTCCATTCCTGGCACATTCAGAATTACATTTCTTGCTTTGAATTGTTACTATTAAGATAAAAACTATTTTTTTTTCTAAACCTGGCATTTCCATGTGTGTGGTTTTTTTTGTATTAATCTATACTGTTGGCTTCCTATGGCAATTTGCCTACTGTTTTGATTAGAAGTTCCAATTTAACTTTTCTAAACTTCCTCAGTTTCCTTATTTGCAACACCAGAATAAATGGAACCTCTACATCGCAGGGTGTTGGGAGAATTAAATGAGATAATGAATGTGAGATACTTACTTACTGGACACATGGTTATTTCTCAGACTGTACCATGACAATGTAAATTAGCTGCTGCTCTTCCTGCCAAATTTCAGATATTCAATAATTTATTGCTTTAATTTACAATCATTCATTACTTGCATGTGTCCTCATCTCAGATCCATTCATGACTGGGAACCTTATCAAGAATTGAAAAGTCCTAGCAAATAATGCCAGAACTACTCAATTATCTCTATAATCTGCAAGTCGCAGTTGTTTTTGAGAGTTACTGACACATATGCCTTTGTCAATATCTGGAGACTTTCTGATAGACACTACTTGAAGGGCAAAATCCTGCTGGCATACAGTGGCTAGAAGGCAGAGCTGCTGCTAAATATCCTACACAGGAAGCCTCCCACAACAGTTACCTGGCCCAGACTTTCAATGGTGCTGAGTTTGAGAAACCTGGATTTGGTCACTAAACCTCTGTATTTAAAATACAGTTTATTTTTAAACTATTTATCTCAAAAATTTAGTAATAGGATGTTGATTGTAAATTGGTGACTAAGGTCTGATTCATGGGGAATTTTTCATATAACTCAGGATTTCTTTGAAAGTACATGGTGAAGAGCTGTTGCCAACCTCATGTATCTATGTAGCAAAGGACAAAAAGAAAAATAGTAACAAAAATAATACAACATCAACACAAGATCAACAACAACAACAACAACAACAACAACAACAACTTACTAGTATAAGCAGACACCTATACACATAAATACATAGCCATACACAAAAGCCAACAGGGTTTGGGTGAGGCTTTTAGGGGGAATGTGAAATTAGTGAGATATATAGAACTTAAGCCCCATATAGACATATCCAGGGAGCAGATAGCATCTACCACTCATACTGCTAAAATTCTTGTATTTGATATGAATATAAAATTGAGTTCCTCTATGTCTGTCTGTCCTTCCTTCTTTCCTCCCTGAAGCCTCTGTGCTTTAAAACCTTGTTCTCTGTATTTTAGTTTCCTGTTCCTGTGACTGTTTCCTTTTCTAGACATCTTTCAGGGAAAATATCTGGCCTTATTTAATTTTGTATCTACAGCATAAAGCATGGGGCTCCAAAATGAGAAGGAAGTAAGTGTTTGAATTAAAGAATGAATGAGTGAATGACAAAAACCAGTGCCTCGGTTTACCAACACTTCTAGTGATATTTAAGAATGTACACCATAACTAAGCCAGGCATTGGAGTATCTACAAAGTGGAAGAGAAAATCCTGGGACAAAATGAAAACCCAGCTTCAAACGTCATGACAGAGTCGTGCAGGGCTGGAAATCAGTGTCTGCAAACCAACACACTTGATTCATGTACAGCAATCCAAGCTGAAATGTGAACAGAGACTGAGTAATTCTTGTTGTCTTGGCATCAGGCAAACATCACCGGTCTCCGCAAATACCGTAGCAATGGCAGCTCCAAAGCCAAGAACACACTTCGCTTGTGTGTGCGCCAGTGGTGCCTTGGGCTTATGATTGAGTCTACCAGCCCGGCTTTTCTCAGAGATTTGCATGGCATCCAGCCTATTATGCTTTTCATAAATTAGACACATTCAAATAACAGCATCAAACCTCTAATGAACAAAGGCTCTTCTGCCACTACTTGTGTACTCAATTTAGGAAAAGTTTAAACATCAACCCAGAGAACTACACATCATAGGTGAAATTCCTCTTTGAATAATTTTCAACCAATTATTCCTGAAATCCTGATGTATTGTGCTCTTTCATGACACCATTTAATCTAGTCTCACTTAAGATGGCAGACTTTCATCTGGAAATCTTTTTCCCATTTTATAGATGAGCAAACGGAGTCTTTAAAAGATGAAGCAACTTGTCCAACTAGTAAGTGCTGGAGCAGAATTTTAGGGCGAGTTCTCTTTGGCTCAGTGTCTTGGCCATGTTGCCTCATGACCAGTGTTTAGCAAATATCTAATCCTTTGACAAACTTCTACGATAGGGACTTTGTATTTCCTATTTTTAATTATTCACCACAAAACATATTTGGATATAAAAGTTTCTGTTTTAAATTAGAATTATTTAGAAATTTCTTCTTGCTGTATAAAGCTGTGCTAGACACTGCATGATTAAAAAGAGAACAGTATTTTGCTAAGAAAAAATTTAACTTCTTTCATGAAAGTATAGGCCAAATATAAAGTTATTTCATTTGATAAGCAAACTAAAGCTTCTCTGACTTTTTTTTAAATTATAAAATTTCAAGTAAAATGCAGGTATATTCCTGTAACATAATCAGATGACAGAAAAAGCAAAGCTTTCCCCCCATTTTTAGTTCCTCCTCCAGATGTAGCCACTTGAGGTAGTTATTCTCCAGATTCTTTAGCAACTAATTTGCCTTCCCTTACTCTGTTTGTGATGCTGCAGCTGGGGCTGCGACTCTGCCAATATCTCCCACACTGCTTTACCAGATGGCTTCCTGGAAGGTTTTACCTAGGAGGTGGGAGGAGGGACTTCTCAGTTTTCCTCATTCTGTTTAGTATCGGTCCGTCAGTGGCAATTTGCCCCAGTCTCCATGTTCTTTTGGCAACTCTGGAATCAGCCTCAGGGACTCCTCAGAAGTACAGTGGGGCAGATGGGGTTCCCACAATGTCTGAGGCCCCTCCTTTATGTGTCTGGATTCTTATAATCCTGTCTCTTTTTTGTTTTCCCAGACTGAGGATGGTAGTGCTTTCTTGCATTTATCATCTCTGGCTTCCTTTAGTGTTTCCTCTGGATTTCCTTTGACTTCTAAGTCTTTTGTTAAATAATTTCTCGGTTTACAATGTCTTAAATTGGCTTTCTATTTTGCTAACTGGACTCTGAAAGACATACCACTATGATCAGATTGACCTGTATCTCTACAGATGTTTTCCTTTTCTCTTTATTTTCAATTTAATAGTGTATTTTTTTTTATCAATGATTGTTTCCATATAAAAAGAATGTGAAAGGTGAAGGTGATAATGTAAAAAAAGAGTAGTGCCTACAAACGTAGCCATGAAGGAGAGGATAATACTGACATGACAGATATGGTCTTTCAGAAAACAAAATAAAACAAAAACAAACAAAAAACATAAAAAACACCGAATAGAGTTTTGAGTTCATAGTCTGGCTTCTGCTTCCCTGAGAATTTATAGATATTTCTGGGGAAGATATCATGAGGCAAACCATGAATTAGTCTTAGGAGTTGAAAGGCTCACCATAGTGGACTATCAGCAGGGTTGTAGTGAGCCTAGTATGGGTTATTTAATAGGAATATGGTCCTGGTAACGGGCTGATATGTATTTTCTGATTCCATGTTTACCTCATTCAGCTTTCAGTTTCCAAAAGCAGAACTTCTCTGAGGGTGCACTGAGTGTCCTCGGAACATGGTTCATTTATGTCCTCTTGGTAATGACAGCACAACACTCAGCAAGGTTAACTTTGGAGTACAATCCTCAAGCCTGGATGGGTTGCCCTCTACACAGCTGGTATGCCACTGTCTTCCTGGGGTCTTCATTCACCATTACCCTGGGATTCCCTTTGCCTCTCTTTGGTGGTGTTTTCTATTTCCTGTATCCCATAACTTCAGTTTTCTTGGATTACTCCCTCTGTTTGGTGGAAGTATCATCTAGTAGCTTTCTGAGAAGTGGTGCATGGGAAATAAATATTTTTTTAGACCTTGAATATCTAAAAATAATCTTATTCTACAATCTCATTTGACATAATTTTCCTAGGTATAGAACTGTAGATTAGAAATAATTTTCTTTCATAATCTTAAAGACATTTT
>PVJC01024366.1:0-25599 GCA_004026665.1 Murina feae
GGAGGCCACGTTGGGCGCCAATTATGTCCCGACCCGCGGGACATGCAACGTGGGGACTTCCGCAACGGTTCCTGCAAGGGAATGAAAGGATAGGAGACGCGAAGAAATGGAGGCAAGACAGGGTTCTGATCAAGCCTCAAAATTTTATTTGTTCAGCAGGTCAATATATACTTTAGGAGATGGGGGTGGGTAAGGAGGTTCATGGGAATTAGCCTATCTGCAGACTCTGGAATGGCAGTCAGTTACTTCAGGGCAGGAGATGTCTATCTTTGGCTGTAGGCCACAGGTCTGGTAACTAGAAGGTTTTACTAAAACTTTTTTAAGTTAGCTTTGTATAAATCAATCTCTTTTATGGTTCCCAACAGGGGTCCAAACCACATGACCAGCAATATGCTAGGGGAGGAAAGGTCACCCTGGGAACGAGGCCCCACACTACAGTTGTCCTTTGCTAAGCACCTGGGACTTTCTCCTCTGGTGACCTTCCGTACCTGGTCCACAGTCCTTGCTCTATCTCTGTTTATATTTGTCTAAATCTACCACAATCTTATGTGGTTACTTTAGGTTTGAGTTTGAGAGGCCACATAGAGGCCTCTCATGAGCTTGTCAGTTTAGTATATGGTCACTTTTTCTTACACAGTACCCTTGCCTTCTCTCTACTCTTCTTTCAGAAAGAGGCAGTTTAAGTACTGCTCACCAAGATTTGTGCTTTTTTTTAAAAAAAATCTTTATTGTTCAGATTATTACAGTTCCTCTTTTTGCCCCCATAGCTCCCCTCCTCCAAGTTCCCACCCCACCCTCTGTCCTTACCCCCCCACCTGCTGTTCTCATCCATAGGTGTACGATTATTGTCCAGTCTCTTCCCCCTTTTCCCCCTGAGAATTGTCAGTTCACTCCCTTTCTATGCCCCTGATTCTATTCTATTCCCCAGTTTATTCTGTTAATCAGATTTTTTATTCACTTGATTTTTAGATTCACTTGTTGATAGATATGTATTTGTTGTTCATAATTTTTATCTTTACTTTTTCTTCTTCCTCTTCTCAAAGGAAAACTTTCAGCATTTCATATAATACTGGTTTGGTGGTGATGAACTCCTTTAGCTTTTTTTTGTCTGTGAAGCTCTTTATCTGACCTTGAATTCTGAATGATAGCTTTGCTGGGTAAAGTAATCTTGGTTGTAGGTTCTTGCTATTCATCACTTTGAATATTTCTTGCCACTCCCTTCTGGCCTGCAAAGTTTCTGTTGAGAAATCAGCTGACAGTCGTATGGGTGCTCCCTTGTAGGTAACTAACTGATTTTCCCTTGCTGCTTTTAAGATTCTCTTTTTGTCTTTTGCCCTTGGCATTTTAAGTATGATGGGTCTTGGTGTGGTCCTCTTTGGATTCCTTTTGTTTGGGATTTTGTGTGCTTCCTGGACTTGTAAGTCTATTTCTTTCACCAGGTAGGGGAAGTTTTCTGGCATTATTTCTTCAAATAGGTTTTCAATATCTTGCTCTCTCTCTTCTTCTGACACCCCTACAATTCTGATGTTGGTATGCTTGAAGTTGTCCCAGAGACTCCTTACACTATCTTCATATTTTTGGATTCTTTTTTCTTTTTGATTTTCTGGTTGGGTGTTTTTTGCTTCTTCATATTTCAAATCTTTGACTTGAATTTTGCGATCCTCTAGTCTGCTGTTGGATCTCTGTATATTATTCTTTATTTCAGTCAGTGTATGCTTAATTTCTAGTTGGTCCTTTTTCATATCCTCAAGAGTCTCACTAAATTTAGCAGCGGTCTCTAGAAAATACTTGAAAAACCTTAAAACTATGGTTTTGAATTCTATATCCAGTTGTTTGCTTTTCTCCATTTCTGTCATTTGTGACCTGTTTCTTTGTCTCTGCATTTTGGCTGCTTCCCTGTGTTGATAGAGTGGCTTTCTGTGCTAGGTGTCCTATAGGGTCAATTGGCTCAGCCTCCCCAATTACCTGACATGGACACTCTTGGTGCACTCCTTTGCAGGTTTTGTTCAGTCTTGTTGTAGCTAAGCCTCCTTGATTGATGTTGGTATCACTGGGAGGAATTGACCTCCAGGCCACTTGGCTGTGAGAATCGGCTGTGTCTATGGTGGGAGAACTTCTGTGCTTGAGACACCCTTATGGGGCAAGATTTGCTTCAGTGGGACTTTGGTGTGCACTGAGTCTGCCCCCTGAGTGTGTCCCTTATGGATCTGAGGAGTTGTATTCTAGATGGTCCCACTCTGACCACTGGGTACACTGGCTCTTGGATCTCTAAGGAGGTGCTAATTTAGCTTCTGCCTGAGGCTACCTAGCCTTTTATATGCAAAAGCCTCTGCTCACAGCTAAGATTTGTGCTTTTAATGAGGCAGATTGGCATTTATAAAAAGGGACAAATCCAGAAGTTAAAGGACTGGATGCTCCAAAGTAGAAAGTTCAGACATCTGAGGGGCAGCAAAACTTTGCATGTGTGCTTGTGTCTGGTGGTGGTGGAAAGGCTCATTAGAATCCCTACACATTACAGAGACATAGCTACTTTCTTTGCCTGAGCCTAAAGTTTGCTCAGATATTTTGTGCCCCAGATTCCTAGGACTTTCTGGGAGATGTTAGGCAAAGCCTTTTTTCCTAAAAGGACAGAAAAACAAAAGGTTTAAAGCTAAACCCTGACTCTTAGATAAGATGCAACCCTTACTAAAATAGCACTATGTCAGTGGAACACGGTCTTATTGGCTCATTATCAGGTGAGGTCAGGACATTATTCCTGGCAGCTTCTAAAAGCCAGAGCCTGTTAGAAAAAAGTCTTCTTCCTGAGGATTTAATACAGCTTGTTCTTGCTCCTTTTCAAGAGCTCAGCGCTTGCTCTCCCTTTTCTTGGGCCTCCTTTTTAAAATGTTAATTAAATTTGCTTGATCTCCACTGAACCCCAGCCCCAGCTAATTTTGGAGATCTGGAAAAAGAGCTCGATATTTATAAAAGATGTGCCTGTCTTTGCACCTGAGCTACCTTTGTATTTCATTCTGTTTTATTACATGAAATTGTGTCAGGCCCTAAACACTAACATACATAACATTGATTGTATTCTGCATAACAAATTGGATTAGGATAATTACCACACAGATGTTAAAAAACCCTAAATGCAAATCAATACAATTAGTCATGACTTAATATATTAGAATTCACACATTGCAATGTATTATTGTGATTATACTATTTTAGAACAAAATGCTTTAACAAAAAAAAAGAGGAAGAAAAGAATTCTTTTACTCTGGTGCTGCACGTGCTCTGAACAAGAAATTGTTTTATGCTAATTTGGAATTTCACTACTTAGAATTCTTATTAACTAATCAGATCCTTCAGTTTCTCTTTGCCCCCTTTTATTTAGAGAAAGCTGCTTCTTTAGCAAGACAATTTCATGCACAATTCAACTTGAATGCGACCATTATGAACAAAGGAATTTGCACACGGATGGTTTTGACAAACATGGCTTTAGAAAACCAAGCCTTGGGTGGTGGGGGGGCCTGCCCCCCAACCTATGGCCAGGACATTGAAACAAAGCAGACAGAGTGTAAGCAATTGGAACTGGTCCAAGTTAGCTGGCAAATTGGCAGACCTGTCACAAAGGGCAGTAGGTTCAGAGCTGCCACAAAGGGTTGTGCAGCTTGTTTCTAGCTGAGCCATCAGTGGTGGCTTAACTCTAGCTTGGGATCCACATGCCAAACTGTGAACCCAGGTGAAGCAAGGAAAGGGTGGTTAGAGAGAGAGAGAGAGAAAAAAAAAATTCAGGTCTTATTACAAGAAACTACATTAGCTGGGATCTCTCTGGTCTGAACTGTGAACTCAAATCTAATTCCCAAATTCTCTCTGGTTTATCCTACAGTGCTCCTCCACTATGCTCTGTGCTTATTAGAATTCCCCCAAATTTAAGTTTTATACTCTCAATTATGTGCTCTTTGTAATTGTTCTTTGATTTATGTCAAAGCTTTGCACACCCAACTGATATGGAGGGCCCTTGAGAGTGTAGAAGAAAAATAATTTTCCCTGTACCTTTCTAGGTTCTTGGCTGAGACCCCCTCACTCTACCCTGTAATAAAAAGACAGATTAACAGGAGAAAAACAGAAGTTTAATGACATGTGTACTTCCTGTATACAGGGAAATACCCAGGAAAGCTAACTCCAAAGTGGTCCAAGCCATCACCTTAAGTAAATATCATCTCCAGCTAAAGACAAAACAAGATGGGGAGGCAGTTATGGGAGGCTAGCAAGAAAAGCACTGTTTACAGGGGTAAGGTTAAGCAGATTTAGGTTGTTGTCTTCTCCATTGATAAGTGTCTCTAGTGATCGGTCATCTTCTTCTTCCTGGTACAGGGAGGGAGACATCCTTACAAATGGTGATTTCCCTTATACATGAGCCTGCTATTAATCAGCCAAAAATAATCCTTATGCCAAAAATGTATATTTGGGGCTGGCAATCCTGCTCCCCTTGTCTAGAATCCCCCAACCCAGGGTTGCCACATTTAAAAAAATATATTTTTTTATTGATTTCAGAGAGGAAGGGAGAGGGAGAAAGAGACAGAAACATCAATGATGAGAATCTTGATTAGCTGCTTCTTGCACGCCCCCTACTGGGGATCCAGTCGGCAACCCGGACATGTGTCTTTGACTGAAATTGAACCCAGAACCCTTCAGTCCACAGGCCTGTCACTCTATCTACTGAGCCAAACCAGCTAGGTTAGGTTTGCCAGATTTGGTGAATAATTATTTATTGTTTTTTTGTTTGTTTTAAATCCTCACCCAAGGATATTTTCCCATTGATTTTTAGAGTGGAAGAGCGAGAGAAAAATAGAGAGAAACATTGATGTGAGAGAAACACATTGATTGGTTGCCTCCTGCATGTGCCCTGACCAGGGGCCAGGGAGGAGCCTGCAATCAAGACATATGCCCCTGATCAGAATTGAACCTGGGACCCTTTGGTCTTCAGGTTGATGCTCTACCCACTGAACCAAACCGGCTAGGGTGGCAAATAATTATTTAATTGGAATTCCAGATATACAACAAATGCTTTTATAAATATAATAAAACGAATGATAAATATATCCCATGCAAGATTTTAGACATGCTAAAATTAGTGTTGTTTACCTGAAATTCAGATTTCACTTTGTGTTCTGTGTTTTATCTGGCAACCCCATTCCCACCTCCACCCCAGCACAAAGCACAGAGATTGTTGATTAAAATAGGTGTAGGGCAGTAGTTCTCACATTTGAGCATGCATCAGAATCCCCTGGAGGCTATTAGACACAGATTGCTGGTCCCCACCCCCAGAGTTTCTGATTCAGCAAGTCTGGAGATATGCCCCACAATTCGCATTTCCAACAGGTTCTCAGGTGCTGCTGCTGTTGGCCTGGGGAGCACACGTTGGGAGCCACTGCTGTAGCACAACCTCAATCAATAGCTCTAATGGGAATGCAGCTTTTGTTGCCAAGTTGATAATAACCAAGCAGAAAGTTTCCCAGACCTCTTGCAGCAAGATCTGTGGGCTCCTTAAAGTGTGTATTCACCTATGTGACCCACAGCCACCTGCGTGCATAATCACACTGCTTGGTAATTATGCTAGGTTAGTGCTGAGCAAAATTGTGGTTTGGATTTATTGGTTCCAGGCTTGTTTGTACCTTCATAAACTTAAACTCTTCTATCTCTCTCCCTTCCTCTAGGTGCCAGTGTCTTACCATTGTCTTACCCAGGGATGACAAACTTATGCATTAGGGGTTCTGGTGAAGAGGGACTCCATTTCTTTCCTAAGCAGGGGAGCTGCCGTTTGGAAGTTACTGGCAGTTTTTAGTAAAGACATTGACTCCTTTTGAGGCTCTCTTCTTTTCTTCTGAGCAAGTCACTGGAATCACCCTTAACTTATAAAAATATAAAACACTACATGCCCATTGACGTAGGGTACTAATAGTTGTCAGGAGGAAATTGGGGTAATTTGCATAAGGAGCACCAGGACTTCTATTTGAAACAGATTGAGATACTGAATTTCTTTTCTTGTTTTGAAGATACAACTGTCTTCATTAAGTGATTCATGAAAATGTGGTGGCTAATACCACGCAAGTTTTACATGTTATGGATCTGATCATCTATACCAGGGGTGGGGAACATCTGGCCCAAGGCTATATAAGGCCTGAGAAATCATTTGGTCTGGCCTTGCCAAGGCATTAGGGGTGAATTAATAAAATATTTGACCAAATACAGCAGACTAATTAAAAAAATTCTTTATTGTTTAAAGTATTACATAAGTCTCCTTTTCTCCCACAATGACCTCTCCCCAGCCATTCCCACCCCCTAGCACATGCCCTCACTCCCTACTGTCTGTGTACATGGGTTATGTATACAAGTCCTTTGGTTGATCTCTTACCCCACCCTCTCCTCCCCTGCCTTCCCTCTGAGGTTGGATGGTCTGTTCAATGCTTCTCTGTCTCCAGATCTGTTTTTGTTCATCAGTTTATGTTGTTCATTATATTCCACAAATGAGTGAGGAACATGTGATATTTATCTTTCTCTGACTGGCTTATTTTGCTTAGCATAATGCTCTCCAGGTCCATCCAAGCTGTTTCAAATGGTAAGAGTTTCTTCTTTTTTACAGCAGCATAGTATTCCATTGTGTAGATGTACCACAGTTTTTAAATCCATTCATCATAGCAGGCTAATTTTTAAGTTGATGATTTTATATGGCCTGCGAATGATGTTACAAATATCCAGATGGCCCTTGCCAGAAAAAAGATTACCCACCCCTGATCTAGAGAGAGGGAAAGGAAAAGTACTTGAAATGAAGTATTCAGAAGACAATAGCTGTCCACAACACCTTGACTCAGCATGCCTTCTAGGAAGTGATCAGAATTGCTACATATACTACTTGTCATCTCTGTTCTGACCTCCTCCCTTTACCAGTGCAGAAAATGAATGTAGTAGCCCCATTTACACTTTGCATTGGTCAAAAGAGAGGATTCCCCTTATCTGCACCAAGGTGTACCCTGTTCTCTGCCTTATAGCCTTTTTCTGCTTATATCAACTTCTGCTTGACCTTGTCCTGTGGTGAACTCAGTCAACTGAATGCACTTTCAATGAGCTTTTCCTAGACATGGTGACAGAACTGTTATGGACAAAGAAATTGCCTCCAAGAGGGATTGTGGCAATTAGGAGTAATTTGGGGTGGAGGTGTCATTAAGAAAGTTCCTCCGCCTGGCAATTTAAGCACTACTTAGTGCTTAAATGGGGGCACTACTTAGGCTTAGAAACTGAATTTTGTCAGAGACACTTAGAAGTCAGGAATCTCTTGGAGATGGATTCATGCTAATAAAATTGAAATCACAAGGGATAGAAATACAAAGTTAGAATTTTGGTTTATTTATATTCAGACTGGAGTTGGCATATCAGCCATCAGGTCAGACTTGAAAGGGAAGTTTAATGATAGCAGAGGGTTGTTTGGGGCACAAGGAATGAGAACTAGGGAACCTCCTTGCTTTATCTTAATGGCATCCGCCATCTAACAGGGGATAGATCAGAGAGCAGAGACTAAATACTGATGTATTTGTATGTCAGAATGCGCTTTCCTGGACAATTGGGCAGAACATTGAGACTTTTTTGTTCTTTGACTCACCACCTTCTAGATCTCCACACTAATCTTCCCTTTGGTTAACACATCTATCTTCAGCTTCAGTCAAATTAACATGCAATGAGTTATCAGCAGCATTACCTCCAACTAGGGTTCTGAGAAAGGAACATTGTTTTGCGGGATGATAACTAATGGTCACAGCTAACAGATTTTTAATGGTCAATAATGAGGTAAACTTACAGATTTCTTTTCCATCAGGCTTCTCAGAGCCTTTAGAGAACCAGTGTGTACTGTGAATTTCCAAAAGAAGGCTAGAGATCGCCCATTTATTTGACTACTTAGTTGTATTTTTCAAAAGTCACGACAGCAAGTGTATTAGTTTCCCATTGTTGCTGTAACAAATTAGCATACTTAGTGGCTTAAATCAGCACAAATGTATTATCTTACAGTTCTGTAGTTCAGCCATCTTAAAATCAAGGTGTCAGCAGGGTTGTGTTCTTTCTGGAGGCTCTAGGGGATAATCTGTTTCCTTGCTTTTTCCAGATTCTATAGACCACCCACATTCCTCTTCATCTTCAAAGCCAGCACCATAGCATCTTTAACCCCACCCCCTCTCCTCTTCCCCTCTACTCTGTCATCACATGTACTGACTCTGACGCTTCTGCCTCAGTGTAATAATAACTCCTGTGATTGCATTAGACACATCTGGATAATCCAGGGTAATCTTCTCATCTCAAAACATTTAACTCAATCATTCTGCAATGTCCTTTTTGCCATGTAATGTAACATGTTTATAGGTTTTGGGGATTAGGATGTGGACATCTTTGGATGGGGGGTTAATTATTCTACCTACCAACAGGGAACAATGGGAAACACTAAGCTATGGTATTTAACATGCCAATACAATCCTACTTTTCTAAGACTATGTCCAGGTCAAGCTTCATTGAATTTGGGGAGTTCTTGACATTTCTCACCTGTTTAGAATTTAGAATGGGCTATTGCAGATCTCACAGAATTTTGAGAGTACTTCCCAGTTCTCCAAGGGGACTGGGAAGCAGGCAAGCGGTACCTGTAAGATCAAATACTCTCTAATTGTGGGGCAAAAGCTCCTGGATGGAGAAAGAGGAAGGGCTTGTGCACTGAAGAAGGGGACTTTCCCCAAGACTCCTTCCCAGAAACACAGCATTTCAGAGACCAAAGTTATACAGAAGAATTCCATGGCAGTGGGTAAGAGTTACTTGTTTAAATGAAAGTAGAGATAACCTATGATTTGAAATGGAAATTAGGGCTCCAGAATGTCTTCAATTAGAGTGTTACCAGCCTGGGAAACCCCCTTTGACTTGTGAGCAAGAAAGTAAGTCTGCAAGCAGGTGACCTTTTCATGCTACCTCATATGTTTGTGATAGGTACTGTGCTATGTTTGAAGAAATTGACACCCCAAATTTTTCACTTTTCTGTGAAGAAAGTTTGATCTCTTCTTTCTTCTTCTAAGGACATTTTACTGTATTTCATGATGATGGTAATAGGTCCTGACTTCGATCTAGTTTCTGTTGATTATGGGGTCACCAAAGCTAATGATGTCACCAGAAATCAAACTGAAGATGATGTTATTCTTTTTAATTTATTGATTGACTTTCAGAGAGAGAGAGAGAGAGAGAGAGAGAGAGAGAGAGAGAGAGAGAGAGGAAGAAAAACATCAATTTGTTGTTCCACTTATTTATACACTAGGGGCCCAGTGCATAAAAATTTGTGCACTTGCGGGGAGGGTGGGGGGTCCCTCAGCCCAGCCTGCCCCCTCTCACAGTCTGGAACCCCTCAGTGGATGTCCTACTGATGGCCCCAGTCTGGCAGGCACCGTGTGTGTGTGTGTGTGTGTGTGTGTGTGTGTGTGTGTGAGCACTGGGGGCCTGCCCCCAGCCGCATCTGAGGCTCAGAGCAGTCATCCTGTGTGTGTCTATCTGCTGGGGGCCTGCCTCCAGGCACACTGTACAGGCTTGGAGCAGGCACCCCTCTGTGTTTATCGCTGACACTCCTGCCATCCCCTGCATACTGTTTTCTTTTTTGAGCTGTGGCTACGGCTGGGTGCTGCCTGCCTGACAGGCTTGCCTACTCCCCATCTTGCTTCAGCCACCAGGAAGCGGGAAAGACCTCACCTGTTCACTGCCTTGTGTCTGGGCCAGTCTTTCCTGTTCCCCGATCCTCCAAGTGGACTGGGAAGCAGGCAAGCGGTGCCTGTGCTGCTGCCTCGTGGCCTGCCCGGCCTTTTTCCTGCTCCTCGATCCCCACAAGGAGAATGGGAAGCAGCGCAGGCGCCTTGCAGCTGGCCCGGCCTTTTGCCTGCTCCCCAATCCCCACAAGGGGACTGGGAAGCAGGCAAGTGGCACCTGCCCCGCCCATGCCACTGTTTGCCACCTGCCGCGCCCCCGCCACTGCTCATGCCTCCTGCCCCATCCCCACCCCCGCTGCTTCTTGCTCCATGGCTGCTGGCCTCCATCTTGGCTGGGTTAATTTGCCTACAACCCTCTGATTGGCTGGTGGGCATGGCTTGTCTGGTGGGTGGCTTAGGTGTCTCGGAGAGATGGTTAATTTCCATATTACTCTTTTATTAGAGTATATTCATTGGTTGATTCTTATATAAGCCCTGACCAAGGATCAAACCTGAAACCTTGGCATATCAGGACAATGCTCTAACCAACTGAGCTACCCAGCCAGACCTGAAGATGGAATTATTGAGATTCCATTAAACACCGCTGCATTGATTAAGAATAGTAATTTTAGCTTAAGCACCAGTTATGCCAAATATTTAATTACAGAGGACAAGTAACTTAGATTCTTGAGAAAAATTTCTCATGAAGGTTTGGGTCTGCTTGTAAAAATACATACCACAGGTTGCTAGGCATTTCTTTCTCACCAAATTTCAATAGTCTTTTCTTTTTAAAATTTAAAAATTTTGACATATCTTTTATATTCAAATACCATTCTATTCACTCATGGTCTAAGAACATTCAAATAACTTAAAATAAATAGATATTAAAGATTAGTCTTAATTTTATAATCAATGATGCCATGATTGCCTATGATTTCAGTGACATAAAACCATATCCATACCTTAATGTCCACCAAACCATTCGGCAGAGCTTCCTTAACTGTGAACTGTTTGAAGATACCTATTTGAGCAGTATTGCCTAGTTTTTTCAAGCTCTGAATACCTGTAGGGATTTCACCAGGGCTTGGAGGAACCAGCTCAACGTTGGTATAATGCCAAAATGTGGCCAATCGAGTCTTCCAAGTAAGTCACAACAGCATTTGCCAGCACCGGAGCCTTCTCCATAAGGTTATGGACAAATTGGGCCATGGTTCTAGAATGTAAAGTCTGTGATCTCGAATGGCTGGCCAAATGTTATTCCCACCCTTTCACCCCCTAAGAATACCTCAATAGCCTTTTCTTTATTCCCATGTTTGTCTCATTCCAACTGACACTGACTACTCTAACATACTAATTTTTTAAATATTTGGCTTCTATGACCCAGGCCTATGCTAGTTTTCATTCTATTCCCTAGAACATACCTTTTTTTTTTTTTTTTAAATTTCCTGGTTCCCTCTTTTTTCTTCTTCATCCTAACAGTGGAATCTCATGAAGGTACTGTGAGTGGTTGATACTCTTCTCTTTCATCTATCCATCAAACATTTTTTAATGTTTAAATATTTGTTTGGAGACCTATATTGTGTTCTATACAGAAATGTATTAGCCACAATCATTGTCTTCTGGGACCTCAATGAATACAATATAGTGCAATATTTTTCATGAAATACATAGTAGAAGCAAGTAACAGAAAACTCAGCTCAAGATGACTTAAACAAAAAGGATAAATATTATTTCTTATAAAAAAGCTCTAAAGATATGGAGGTTCTAGAACTGGTCAATTCAATAGCTCAAGGACCTCATTAAGAACCCAGGTGTTTTCCATCTGTTATGTTTAGTATATCCCTTCCAGAACAGCAAGATGGAAGCAACATGTCCATACCTCACATGTAGAAATGATGATGTTCAACTAAAATGAGGTATTTCCTGTAGTGCATTTAATTTTGAGTAAGAAAAACCTATCTTCTACACCCCTGCCCATTGGCTAGGATTACCTACATCAGTCACTGACAAGGGGAATGGAACTACCATGATTGGCTTAAACCAGTGGATCTCAACTTTGACTCTGGCATCTGGGCATCAACATTTGTAAAGTTACCCAGGTGACTCCCTTGTGCACCCAAGGTTGAAAACCACTGGCCTAGACCATTCCCTGTGATTTTTCCCTCTGGAACAGAAGAACATGAGTGCCTGCTATAGGACAAAATTGGGATTCTGTAAGTAAGAAGAAATGAGGAATAGCTTTTTGGTAGGCAAACCACAATGTCTGCTATAGTAACTAACCAACTTTCATGATTTCAACTAGCACTTCTATTTGGAGACTGATGATTCTGGTTCTGACCTCATCTGAGCTTCTGACCTATTTTTTCAATTGTCTCTTGGTATTTCTACTTGGATTTTTTTGTCCACATTTCAATCTCAATTTATTCCAAACCAAGTGTTCCAAGCTGCTTCTCCTGATGACATTATTTCCATCATGTGATACCAGCATTCTCAGGGTATTTCAGGCTCAAATTGCTGGAATCCTTTCTTATCCTTTTTTATCCTTATTTTTAAAGTCACCTTACCCTGATTTTTCTCCCTGAGATATTTCAATTCTACTCTGCTATATCCCCTTCTATCCTGGTTTAGGATACCCTACAACATTTCATGCTTGCATTCTGTAATAGCTACCAAGCTGCTGTCCTAATTCCAGGCTTTCACTCTTTCAGGTCATTCTGCATATCACTGTAAAATCTTTCCTAAAATACCGTTTTCATTATGTGACTCTTCACAATGCCTTCTTTTTTATTGTTAATTTTCACCTGAGGATATTTTTTCCCATTGATTTTTAGAGAGTGGAAGGCAGGGAGATGATATATATATACCATATTTTCTGGTTTTAACCCAGGAAAATCTTCTCAAAAGTCGGGGGTCATCTTATACGCTGAGTGTCGTCTTATAGGGCGGGTTCTGAAACTTCCGAGCTGGACTGGAAAATCTGCAGTTGCTGCATACGGTGGGGGGAGCTCAGAAATGGCCACACTCCATTCATTTCAATGGAGCTGGATGGAGACCACAAGTGTCTCTGGTCGGCTCCTTTTTGTGCCGCATACAGTCTCCGTCCAGACTTTTTAACCTAGGAAAATCTTCTCAAAAGTTGGGAGTCGTCTTATACGCTCAGTCGTCTTATACACCGGAAAATATGGTATATATATATCACATGATATAGTGATATATATATCACATCAATATATATATGAGAGAGAGAGAGAGAGAGAGAGAGAGAGAGAGAGAGAGAGAGAGAGAGAAACACTGATGTGAAAGACATATCGATTAGTTGCATCCCTGCATGTTGCATGTGGCTGGGGATCAAACCAGCAACCCAAGTATGTGCCCTTGACTGGAAATCAAACCTGAGACCCTTTTGGTGCTTGGGGCCCATGTTCCAATCACTAACCAATACTTGGCCAGGGTATGCACAATGCCTTTTTATGGTTATCAAATTTCTACCTGTTTTTAAGGTGCTTTAATTTCAAACCCCTCCCATGTTTTAAGGACTCCTTGGAGCCCAAGGTATTTCAGGAAGTATTCTTCATTTACTCCAATTCTCTTGGATTCAGACAAATCTTGGTTGAATTTCTGACTCACCACTTATTATATACATTCCTTTGGCAAATTGCATAACCTTTCTGAGTTTCAGTTTTCTTATCTATAAAATGTGAATAATACTAGTTTCTGCTTAACAAGGTTATTAGGATTAAACAAGTTCCTTTTCTCTCTGCCTCTTTTTGGACGTCTTTTGTTGCCTACTCTTCACTACATAAATGAGCCTTTTATTATCTAACTAGAGGCCTGGTACACAAATATTTGTGCACTCTGGGGGGGGGGGTGTCCCTCAGCCTGGCCTGTGCTCTCTCATAGTCTGGGACCCCTCAGGGGATGTCCACCTGCTGGCTTAGGGCCTCTCCCCGGGGGATTGGGCCTAAGCTGGCAGTCAGACATCCCTCTGGCAGCCCAGGAGCCTCTGGGGGATGTCCACTTGCCAGCAGGGAGCAGGCCTAAGCTGCAGTTGGACATCCTTAGCACTGCTGAGAAGGCGGGAGAGGCTCTTAGCACCACCGCTGTACTGGCAGCTGTCAGCTTGGCTTGTGGCTGAGCAGAGCTTCCCCTGTGGGAGCACACTGACCACCAGGGGGCATATCCTGCATTGAGCATCTGCCCCCTGGTGGTGAGTGTGTGTCATAGTGACCAGTCATTCCCAGTATTTCTGCTGTTAGGGTCAATTTGCATATTACCCTTTTATTATGTAGGACAGAGGCCTGGTGCATGGGTGGGGGCCAGCTGGTTTTCCCTGAAGGGTGTCCCGGATCAGAGGAGGGTCCCACTGGGGTGCCTGGCCAGCCTGGGTGAGGGGCTGAGGTCCGTTTTCAGGCTGGCAACATCCCCTTCAGGTAGGGGGTCTCCGCTGGGGTGCCTGGCCAGCCTGGGTTGAGGGGCTGATGGCTTTTTGCAGGGTAGTCAAAACCTCCAGTGGGGACCCTCACCCCATGGGAGTGTGGCCAGCCTAGTTGAGGGGCTGAGGGCTGTTTTCAGGCTGGCACAGCCCCTTCAGGGTGGGGGTCTCTACTGGGGTGCCTGGCCAGCCTGGGTGAAGAGCTGAGGGATGTTATCAGGCTGGCCATGGCTGCAGCCTGGAAGCAGGTATCTGGGATTTATTTAACTTCTATAATTGAAACTTTGTTGCCTTGGTCCCGCTCAAAGCCGTGGGCTGGAGGCAGGTATCTTGGGTTTATTTACCTTCTGTAATTGAAACTTTGTTGCCTTGAGCAGAGCTCAGGGCTTGCAGGGCAGGTGGGAATCTTGGCTGCTTCCATCGCCAGGGCAACACAAGCCTCCTGCCTTGCTACAGTGCCCTGGCTGCCACCATCTTTGTGATAGAGTGAGGGTTAATTTGCATATTACTCTTTTGCCTGGGCAGAAGACCCCCAAGCTCCTCCAATCGCTGGCTTTACAGAGCTCAGGCCTCTGTGATCACTGGCTCTAATCCTGCCCACTGCCATTGCCAGCTCTGCCCTTGCCCCACTGGCAGCCTCTGGCCAAGGCTGCAGGCCTGGGCAGAGGACCCCCAGATCCCCGCATTGCTGGCTCTACTGGTGCTGAGACTCATGTGATCACAGGCTCCACCCCTGCCCCTCTGATCACTGGCTCTGCAGAATCCAGGCCTCTGTGATCTCTGGCCTTGACCCTGCCCAGGCCTGAGGCCTCTGGTCCAGGCCTTATTCCTGGGTAGGGCACCCTCATACCCCTCTGATCACTGGCTCTGCTCCTGCCCCCTCTGATCACCAGCTCCACCCTTGCCCATGCCTGAAGCCTCTGGTGAAGGCCTCTGGCCTGTGCAGGAGACTCCCAGCCCCCTCTGATCACCTGTTCTGCCCCTCGGGCCCCCCGCCTCCCCTGCCACCTGCCTGGCTAAGAGGCCTGACCACTTCAGTGGTGGGGCTGAGCCAGACTGGGCGCTGCCATCTTATGGCTCTGGGAGCGGCCATATTTGTGATGGAGTGATGCCTAACTTGCATATTACTCTTTTATTAGGATGTGGCTATGGGTGCCGCCATCTTGTGGCCATGGGGGTGGCCATCTTTGTGATGGAGTGATGCCTAATTTGCATATTACTCTTTTATTAGTAAATCATTTCCCTCCCTTCCCACTGTTTTTGAGTGTCTTAATAAGTCATAATTAAATTCATTTTGAATATAATAACAATTAACATTCTTTGAACACTTACCATGTATAGTCAATTTGATTTTTTTCTATATTTATTTATCTGGAGATAATGGTAGCCATCAAAGAAGTCTGAGTTTGAGATGGGTGAGGGTTATTTACTTTTTCACAATTTACCTATGAGGTTTTAATGAAAGTAAATCTTGGACTAAATTTTGTCAAACATGTTAACATTTATTAAATGAACATTAATTATGAACAGTGACAAAACAGTTCATGCCACCTGTTCTGTAAGCTTGAAAATGTCCCAGCAATCTGTCATTTAAAAGGCTTTGACATCAATATCTTTACAGACACAGCTCCTAGGGCAATGGAGACTAAGGAGAAAATAAACAAATGGGACTACATCAAAATAAAAAGCTTCTGCACAGAAAAAGAAACCATCAACAAAACAACAACAAAACCCACTGCAAGGGAGAACATATTTGCCAATGATATTTTGGATAAGGGCTTAAGCTCCAAAATTTACAGAGAACTCATACCACTTAGCAAAAGGAAGATAAACAACCCAATCAAAAAATGGTCAAAGGATCTAAATAGACACTTTTTGAAAGAGGACATCCAGAAGGGTGAAAGACATATGAAAACATGCTCAAAGTCACTAATTATCCAAGAGATGAAAATCAAAACGACAATGAGGTACCATGTCACACCTGTCAGAATGGCTATCATCAACAAATCAACAAATGACAAATGCTGGCGAGGATGTGGAGAAAAAGGAACCCTCATGAACTGTTGGTGGGAATGCCGACTGGTGCAGCCACTGTGGAGAAGAGTATGGAGTTTCCTAAAAAAACTCAAAATGAAACTCCCATTTGACCCAGTGATCTCACTTCTAGGAATATATCCCAAGAAACTACAAACACCAATCAGAAAGGATATACTAGTATGTACCCCTATGTTCATAGCAGCACAATTTACAATAGTTAAGATTTGGAAACAGCAGAGGAGTGGATTAGAAAATGGTGGTACATCTATACAATGGAATACTATGCCGCTATAAAAAAGAAGGAACTTTAAAAAAATATATATTTTATTGATTTTTTACAGAGAGGAAGGGAGAGGGATAGAGAGTTAGAAACATCAATGAGAGAGAAACAACATCGATCAGCTGCCTCCTGCACACTCCCCACAGGGGATGTGCCCATAACCAAGGTACATGCCCTTGATTGGAATCGAACCTGAGACCCTTGAGTCCACAGGTCAATGCTCTATCCACTGAGCCAAACCAGTTAGGGCTAAAAGAAGGAACTTTTAACATTTATAGCAACATGAATGGAACTGGAGAACATTATGTTAAGCGAAATAAGCCAGTCGGAGAAAGATAAATATCACATGATCTCACTCATATGTGGGATATAATGAGCAACATAATTTTTTTTACATATTTAAATATATTTTTATTGATTTCAGAGAAGAAGGGAGAGGGAGAGAGAATCATTGATAGGTTGCCTCCTGCACGCCCCCTACTGGTGATCAAGCCTTCAACTCAGGCATCTACCTTGATCAGGAATGGAATCATGACCTCCTGGTTCATAGCCTGATGTTCAACCACTGAGCCACACCAGCCAGGCCAGAATTATTCCTTTCTTTCTTTCTTTTTTGTTAAGTTACTGCAAAAGTGTCCGTATCCTCATATTACCCTCTATCCCCCTCACCCCCCTGTTGTCTGTGTCTATTGGCTAGGCCTATATGCTTGCATATAAGTCCTTTGGTTCATCTCTGCTCCTTACTCTCACCCTCCCCTACCTTCCTCTGAGGATTGACAACATAATTTTATGGATAAGAATAGATTGATCAAGAGACAAATGGTAGGGGGGGTTAGAGAGCAACCAAAGGACTTGTATGCATGCGTACTAGCATAACCAATGGACACAGACACTAGGGGCTTGCCTGGGGTGGGAATGGCTGCGCGCGGGGGTCAGGGGGTAGTGAATTGGGGAAAAAGGAGACATATGTAAAACTTTAGACGATAAAATTAAAAAAAATAATAAAAGGCTTTGAGCACAATGTGCTTAGAATGGTTACAGGAGGAAGGCTCAACTACATTTCAGAAGCAGGATTTAAAAAATTATTTTTTTGATTGAGGTAAAATCACATAAAATTAACCATTAATCATTTTAAAGTGTGTAATTTGGTGGCATTTAGTGCATTCACAATATTGTGTATGCATCACCATTATCTAATTTCGGAATATCTGATCACTCCCAAAGAAAACTCTATACTTATTAAGCAGTCATTTCCCACTCACTTTTTTGCTGCTCTCACCCTCCCCCCCAATCTCTGGCAACTACTAATATATGTGCTGTCTCCACAGATATACTTATTCTGGAAAATCATATTTGACAATTCATTTAAAGTCTTTGTCCAGTAAGTCCAAAATCTGGACTTTCTAAGGAACAGTTTTACTTATTTTTTTCCTCTGTGGATGGGCAATGTGGTCTTGTACCTTTGCATTCCTTGTGATTTTTTATTGAAAAGTAGATATTTTGAATATTATAATATGGTAATTCTGGAAATCATCCTACCCTGAATTTGTTATTTGTGCCCTTTGTGGGTTTTCCTAAACTATAGGGTGTCCCTCCAAAATATATACACACACTTTGAATAATTATAAAGGCAGTGTTTATTAAAAATACATTTCATTTTCAAAATTGAGCTGTCAGCTGTTAAAGTGTATATACAGTTTTTGGGACACTGTATTTTTGTAAAGTCTATGTTCTTTGTCATATGTGGTCTCTGAAGTTCTTTCTTTTAGGTTAGTGGTCAACTGGCATTTTTAAAATATTTTATTGATTTTTCACAGAGAGGAAGGGAGAGGGACAGAGAGCTAGAAACATCAATGAGAGAGAAACATCGATTAGCTGCCTCCTGCACACCCCCTACTGGGGATGTGCCCACAACCTAGGTACATGCCTTTGACCGGAATCGAACCTGGGACCCTTCAGTCCACAGGCTGATGCTCTATCCACTGAGCCAAACCGGTTAGGGCTCAACTGGTATTTTAATAGATATCTTAAATGCCTAGAACCAAAAAAAGATAAAAAGAAGAGAAAATAAAGAAGAAAGAAAAGGACTACTACAAAATAATATTGAATGTAGACTGTAATTGAAAAATAAAATTTGAAAAAAGAAAATAAAGGGACTACTCTTTCACTTTCTGCACATCGGTTTTATGTTGGGGCATTCCTTCAATATTTAGTTACGCTATTTACAACTCTTAGTCTTTATTTTCAACTTGTATAGAGCCTGAAGCCTAGCTAGAGGCTAAAACTTAGGGTCTCCACACACAGAGCATGCATGTGAATTCTTTGATTTCCTGGTATATATGGGAGCTTTTCAAAGTTCTTATCCCCACTTATAGCTTTTTCCCCAAACTCTTCCTTCCCAGGATTCTTGGTCTATTTAAATTTGTTTTATTTTTAAATTATAGTTGACATTTAATATTATTTTAGTTTCAGGTGTACAGCATAGTAGACATTTTTATAACTTATGAAGCAGTCCCCCCAGTAAGTCTAGTACCTCCTGACACTATACATGATTATTACAATACTAGGGGCCCGGTGCTCAAAAATTTGTGCACTCGAGGTAGGGGGAGCCCCTCAGCCTGGCTTCTGCCCTCTTGCAATCTGGGATCCCTTGGGGGATGTCCACCTGCTGGCGTGCCTGGGCAGCCTGGGTGAGGGGCTTAGGGCTGTTTGCAGGCTGGCCACAGCTCCCACTGACCCAAGGTCCCAGAAAGGCTGGCTGGAAGCAGGTTTCTGGGGTTTATTTATCTCCTATAATTAAAACTTTGTTGCCTTGAGTGAAGGCCACAGCCTGCCTAGGCAGGCATCGAAGCCTCCTGTTTGCTTCAGCTCTGTGGCTTCTATAATTGAAACATTGTTGCCTTGAGCAGATCCACAGCTGGCCTAGGCAGGCAGTTTCCCCCATTGCTGGCCTCCTGTTTGCTCTAACTCCGTGGCTGCTGGCTGCCATCTTGGCTGGGTTAATTTGCATATTGTTGCTCTGATTGGCTGGTGGGCGTGGCTTGACTGGTGGATGTGGCTTAGGTGTAAAGAAGTGATGTTAATTTGCATATTACTCTTTTATTAGATTAGATCATTGACTATATTTCCTATGCTATACTTCACTCTTATTCTATTTCTTGTTCCAAGTGTTGTCCCTTTCTTCAGACTGCAGTACTTGTGTCTTTAAATATTCTTGTCCAGAAAACTACCTTGCCACTGGACACTCTCTGAGTTGGATAAAACAAAGGTCAGTCTTTGTTCTGGTCTTTGAGGGAAATACCAGACATGTCATGACCTAATTTTTTGAGAATAAGGTCTATATTGCTCCCTCTGGCACCAGCAATCTGCATCAGAGGTGCAGGCTGTGATTGGCACAGCCACTGCCAATCTGATGTGTGAGAGATGGTTTATGGGTAATTTATAATAACATTGTACTCTATTACCACAATGCAGCCTCTTCTTTCTTTAAGTCTTTCCCTGGTAATTGTCAGTTTTTGATTTTGTATTTAAGATTTCTTTAAAAGTTGATTCTGACAGTTTTTGACAGATCATTAATTGCTTTTAGGGAGGAGCCCTATAGTTTTCTATTAGTCTATATTCAGTGACATTCCTCCAAGAAGCAGGTTTTGTGCTTTATAGTAAGGGATTGGGAGAGAGAGAAACATTGATGTGAGAGTGAAACATCAATTGACTACCTTCTGCACTCCCCCTACCAGGGATTGATTCCTGCACTCCCCCTACCAGGGATTGAGCCCACAACCTGGGCAGGTGCCCTGACAGAAATAGAACTGGTCACCTTACTGTGCGCAGGACAATGTCCAACCACCTGAGCCATACTGACCAGGGCTCTCCTTTCTTTCTACCCTGCCACTATTGTACAGCAGTGCCTGCTCAGATTGTTAATTCTTCTTGCCTGTCATAAGGTCCTAGCACCATACACAGATGAGATGCGCTTAAGTTTGATAGATGTAGAGGAGAGTCTTTTAGGATACACTATTAGTGATTGATGACTGGAAATAGGTAAGAACATGAATTCAATTTTACCTGAAACTATGAGAAGAATCTGATTTCACCTTAGTTTACTGGACAGTCTTTTTTAGAAAGCATATTCAGCTTTTTAGTAACATCTTCACGTTAACCCCAACAGAGCTAGCTTTAAGAAGTGGCAGAAGACCTAGCCAGTTTGGCTCAGTGGATAGAGCATAGACCTGCGGACTGAAGGGTTCCAGGTTGAATTCTGGTCAAGGGGACATGCCCAGGTTGCAGGCTTGATCCCTAGTAGGAGGCGTGCATGAGGCAGCCGATCAATGATTCTCTCTCATCATTGATGTTCCTATTTCTCTCTCCAGACTCTCCCTTCCTCTCTAAAATCAATTATCTAATCTAATAAAAGAGTAATATGCAAATTAACCATCTCTCTGAGACACCTAAACCATGCCCACCAGCCAAGCCACACCCACCAGCCAATTAGAGCGACTGTATGCAAATTAACCCAGCCAAGATGGTGGCTGGCAGCCATGGAGCTAGAGAAACAGGAGGTTTCCATTGCACTAGCAATGGAGTTGAAACTGCCTGTCCAGGCCGGCCGGGCCTCTGCTCAAGGCAACAATGTTTCAATTATAGAAGCCACAAAGCTGAAGCAAACAGGAGGCTTCCTTGCCTGACTAGGCCTCTGCTCAAGGCAACAAAGTTTCAATTATAGAAGATAAATAAACCCCAGAAACCTGATTCCAGCCAGCCTCACTGGTATGTTGGGTCAATGGGAGCTGTGGGCAGCCTGAAAACGGCCCTCAGCCCCTCACCCAGGCTGGCCACACCTCCATGGGGTGAGGGTCCCCACTGGGGGGCTTGGCAAGCCTGCAAACAGACATCAGTCCCTCACCCAGGCTGGCCAGGCACACCAGCAGGTGGACATCCCCCAAGGGGTCCCAAACTGCGAGAGGGCACAGGCTGGGCTGAGGGAACACCCTCCCCCCAGTGCACAAATTTTTTTTTTTTTGTGCACTGGGCCTCTAGTATATATACATATATTATTTTAATATATTACATATTAAAATATATATATATTTTAAAATGGCAGAAGATGTGGCCATCTACAGAATGAGGTTTGAGGAAACAGCTGGCAGTTCATTATTCCTCACATATTCCACTGCAAGTTATTCCACTGTTTCTCAATTTATTTGTGTTTTCAAAACTGTCCTCGCAAAATGCCAAATTTGGTATGGACTATACTAATGCTTTTTTAAAGTAAACCTCCCTGAAAAGTGACTTCTTTTTCTTTTCAACAACTTTTGGAAGGTAGACAACAGCATGGGGACCATCAAACTTACACTTCTTACACTGGGGGAAATGAGGATGTCAAAACTTTTCCAGATGGCTTGAAATGAATGCAGGTGTGCCTGGAATCTTGCCATTGCTCCTCATCCTGGAATGGTAGTCAGTAAATGCACTTTTGGTAAACAATTCCAGTTTCAAATGTGCCAGTGGAATATGCTAGCTGAAGAAACCCAACTATGGATCTGTTTATTCAGCAAAAAAGTGTCCCTGTTTCTGAAGTTTGCATTTTTATTAAGGTTAGATTCTTAAAGTGGTTCGTGAATGTCATTACAAAAGGTAATAATGTTGGGATATGGTGTGTGTGTGTGTGTGTGTGTCTGTGTCTGGCAGAGAGAGGTAACATGCTTACTATGTGTCAGGCACTGTGCTGTGTTTTTCATGTATTTGTTTGATTCTCATTTGAGATAGATACTATTCTCCTTTTACTCTTAAGGTCACAGTAGTGATCTGATTCTAAGTAAGTAGCAGACTTCGATCTAGCTGTGTGACCTTAGGCATGTCACTTTTCTCTGGGCTTAAGTTTTCTCATCTATAAAATGAAAGATTATCTTGAAAGGACTTCTAACTGTGACACTCTGTGATTCTATGTGTCTGGGCTTCTTCCTCTAGGTTTTGTTTCATAAGGAGATAAAGGCCAGAAGTCAGCAATGACTGATTTTGAAGTAGGGATATTTTAAAACATAGCTATATTATATCATAAGGATATTTTAAAATGTAACTACATATATGAACTAGTATAAGAGAGAGCAGGTTTCTATCAATAATACTTTAGTTTTTTTGTGTTGTTATTAGTGGTGGTTTTCATTAGGTTGATATGACTTCTTGACACTGTTAAAACACTTTGTTCTCACTATTTGCTTTAGTTTTAAGAGAGATTGATAATCAGAACACATGTAATAATTATTTCTTGAGTAGATTTGGATTCTTTTACTGTTTTCTATTACCTCAAAGTATTAACCCTGTTGCTGGAATGACATAGTTCCATTCACTCAACCAGAAATATTTATTGAGCATCTGCTATGTGTAAAATATTTTTCTAGGCACTAGAGATATATTAATGAACAAAACAAACATACATTTCTGTCCTCGTGGAGCTTATATTTTAGTGGACTATGTAGAAAATGAACAAAATGTATTAGTTCAATGTATAGTGTGTTAAACAAAGATAGTTCTATGGCAGAAAATAAAGTAGAATGGGGGTTTAGTGTATTGAGTACAATTGCCTACTACTCCCTGGGAATATCAGTGTTAATTCTAATCAGAGCTCAGGTAACAGGAAACTCCTTACCTAGGCAATTAAGCACTGACTTTGGGGTCAACTAAACCTGTTGTAATTTAAAATGCTGCTCCAAGCTTGTGAACCTGGGCAAATAATTTTACTTCATTGAGCTTTCTATCAGTCAGTTTTGAATCAGAGAAACAGAACCATTTAGGAATGATTAGAAAGAAAAACCAGCCAAAAGATTTATTATGGGGATTACCTTATATAATTGTGGGAACTAATAATTCCCACAGGCTTTTCTTATTCATCTGATGCTGGGCTTGAAGTCAGCAGGATAGTCATGAAAGGTGAATGTGAAATGGAGGAGCGCAAGGTCAAACTAGAACTTATGAGGAACAGCTGAAACCCATGAGAACAAACTGGAATTCACATAATCCTCTCACAGACTTCAACTTCAAAAATTGAGGGGGGGGGGTGTTCTGCAGGAAAAGGTGGTGTGCTTTATTACAGAGCTGAACCCACATCTGGCCCCTGAGTCAGAGAAGATGTAGAAGGAGATCCTATGGTAACTGGAGGAGGTGTGGCCTATGTGTGTTGCCCCCAAATTCAGAGAAGCTGAAGGAGGAGGTTTAGCAGTTGCTGGGTGTGCAGCACTGCCCCACACCAGAGGCTAGAGCCTGGAGAGGAGACAGCATGACTAAGCTGCAATAGCACTTGGCACCCTATACCCACCATCTAGACATAAGAAGATGAAGGCTGTTACTTCACTTCCACCCCTCAGATCTCATGCAAAATTGCTTTCCTGGCCCATGCTAAATCTTAACTATTTTGAATAGGGAAGAAAATTCTAGAAATGCTAGTTCTAGCTTAGCTGGGTTGATGGAAAACAAATCCACCACAAGTCTGTTACTTTCTTTTTGCAGAAAAAATGTTTTTTTAAATGTATAAATCTCTTACAAATTAGACCAATAATCCACAGAAAAAATTTTCCCAGGAAGTAAAATACAAACGACTTCCAAAAACATGAAAAGAAGCTCAACATCACTCATCATCAGAGAAATACAAACCCAAACAATGACATAGTAGATTTTGTCTATCATTCTGGCTAAGATAAAAAAGTTTGCCTTACAGCATTATCACCAGGTTGTAAGAAATAGGCATTTTCTTTTTTAAAAAATAAATAATTATTTAAAATTTTCTTTTTCAGTTGTAGTTTATATTCAATATTATTTTGTATTTTTATTTTTTTTAATTTTTAATTTTTTGAACAAAGAAAATTTATTTACTAGACTTTTATGGGGATACATAAAAGATAAAGTGTACGGTACAAAACTGGCAACAATTGGTGAATTGGGGGCACACTAATACTGAACAAAATGACTCTTGATGTTCAGGATTCCATTGCTTTGCATTATCAGGAGTGCCTGGACCAGAATGGTCATCACTTTGAAAACAGGCATCGACAAAAAAAAAAAAAAAATCATTTCTGCAGATTCTCTTAAATTTTGAAAATGAGCTGTATGTTAATAAACACTGACTTTATAATCATTCAAAGTGTGTTTCCATTTTTTGGAGACACCATATATATGCTTTTATTGACTTTAGAAAGAGAGGAAGAAAGAGAGAGAGGAAAAAACACACACATTAATGTGAAAGAGAAACATCGATTGGTTGCCTCCAATATGCATCTTGACCAGGGTGGGGATTCCACAATCCAGGTACTTGTCCTTTACCAGGAATCAATCCCTCAGCCCCTTGGCCTGCAGGCGTATGTTCTAACCACTGAGAAAACCAGCCAGAGCTGAATTGCCTTTGCTTCTTTGTCAAAGATCAGTAACTATATTTTGTGTGGATTTATTTCTGAGCTCTCCATTCTGTTCCATTGATCAATTTTTCTCTTTCACTAATACCACACTGTCTTGAATACCCTAGCCCTACAGTAAATCTTGAAGTTGAGTAGTGTCAGTCTTTCCACTTTGTTCTTCTTCAACATTCTGTTGGATATTCTGAGTAGTTCACCTTTCCATATAAGCTTTGGAATCAATTTGTTGATATCCACAAAATAATGGGTTGGTATTTTGATTTGGATTGCATTGAATCTATAGATCAATTTGGGAGGAACAAACATCTTGGCAATACTGAGTCTTCCTACCCATGGAAATGGAATATCTCTCCATTTATTGAGAATGCTTTTTATTTCTTTCATTAGTTTTTATCATATAGATATTGTACATATTTTGTTACATTTATACCAAAGTATGTTGTTAATATAAATGGTACTGTGTCTTTAATTTCAATTAAAGCAATTTGAATTCTGTTATATCCATTTCTGATATAAAAAGAACCAATTGACTTTTGTTTATTACTTTCTTATTCTGCAATCTTGTCATAGTAGCTATTAGTTCCAGAATTTCTTGTTGATTTGTTGGGATCCTCTCCTTCTTCTTCTTCTTTTTTTTTCTTCTTTTTTTTTATTTTTATTTTTATTTTTATTTTTTGCATTTTTTAAAATTGCATAAAGCTTTAC
>PVJC01024367.1:0-25598 GCA_004026665.1 Murina feae
GCTGAAAGGTATCCTTTGAGAATGAGGAAGAAGAAAAAGGAAAGTAAAAATTATGAACAACAAATATATATCAACGAGTGAATCTAAGAATCAAGTGAATAAAAAATCTGATGAACAGAATAAACTGGTGAATAGAATAGAATCAGAGGCATAGAAAGGGAGTGGACTGACAATTTTCGGGGGTTAAGGGTGTTGGGATACGTGAAGAGACTGGACAATAATTGTACACCTATGGATGAGGACAGTGGGGGGGCAAGGACAGAGGTTGGGGTGGGAAATGGGAGGAGGGGAGCTATGGGGGGAAAAAGAGGAACAACTGTAATAATCTGAACAATAAAGATAAATTTAAAAAAATAAAAATAAAATAAAATAAAATGGAGATATGTGACTGATGTCACACAGCATTTTAACCAACGGGATGCTGAGTCCACTTCCTCTCCTGGTCCTCATCCCTCTATTGTTGAGTCTAAGATACCTCTATGAGGAAGGGTTAGCATAGTGGGAAAAGACCAGGTGCAATTCTTAGCCATAAAATCCTGTACTTTTATTTAAAAATATGTCATTAGACTGTTTTGTGTCCTTAATTTGCCTGAGTAGAATTTAATTTAAATTTAAAATAGCACAAAGGACGTATCCCTCCTGATGAGACCATCTACTATAACATTATTGCATTTGTCCATAACAAAACTCTAGCAAACAGCAAAACTGTTTACCTATGACCCGGATGACATAAACCTAGATTTTTATATTAAAAAAAACTGGAAAGGGAAATTTAAACATCATACCATTTTATGCCAAATTTGCAAAGGTTTTTTCATAATGATATTCAGCACTGCCAAAGGTACAGCCACCCTCATATCTATAGTGTAAAGTGTCTCATCTTTTCTGAAAAGCAACCTGGTAATACTTTCGAAGGAACCTCTCAAAGTTCTTAGACCCACCAACTTCCCTCTCAGAAATCTATTCAAAGGATATCATCAAAACGTTCAATGTAGCTGGCTGGTGTGGATCTGTTGGTTGGAGCATTATTCTGTATACCAAAAAGATTCACGTTCAATTCCCAGTCAGGGCACATGCGAGGCTGCCCATTCGACCCCCAGTTGGGCACATACAGAAGGTAACCAATCCATGTTCTCTCACATCAATGTTTCTGTGTGTGTGTGTGTGTGTCTGTGTGTCTGTGTCTCCACTTTCCCCTCTCTCTCTAAAATCAATAAGCATATGCTCTAGTGAGGATTTTTTTTTAAGTTCAATGTAGTCCTATATAATAATATAATAAAAGGCTAATATGCAAATCGACCAAACAGCAGAATAACAGGTCACTATGATGAGCATTGACCATCAGGGGGCAGACGCTCAATGCAGGAGCTGCCCCCTGGTAGTCAGTATGCTCCCACAGGGAGAGCACCACTCAACCAGAAGCCAGGCTCACAGCTGGCAAGTGCAACGGAGGTGGAGGGAGCCTCTCCCACCTCAGTGACAGCGCTAAGGATGTCTGACTGACAGGTTAGGCCCATTCCCCACATGCACAAATTTCGTGCACAGGCCTCTAGTGTTATTTATAATAGAGAAAACTGGCAACAGCTTCAATATCTCAAAGCAGGTTTCTTAAAATACAATTTAACTATAGGGTAAGATATATTGGAGAATATTTAAATTACATTTTTAAAAATTTATGATGTAATGCTGTTTTAAAAAAGTATGTAACTTCTTTATATGATTTTATAATTAACCAATAAATACACCTAAACTGTTAACAGAGGTCATCTCTAACCACAGTGAACCATAATCTTGGTCATTTTTATTTTCTCCTTTGTTTTATGTTTTCCTGATTATCTTCAATAAGTATGTAATCAGGAAAAAAAAAAAAAAAGGATTCCCTAGACAGGACTAGTGACACTGGGTTCAACCAAACCTAAAAGACTCCATGGAAAAGTCAGGTTTGGATAAAGAAGGCAGAGCACTGGACCAGCAGCATGCCCTGGGCCTCCACATCTATCCCTGACTGGCTGTGCTCCACAGGAGGGACAGGAGTGGCTTCACCCCGGTGCTGAGGACTAAGATATGGCCTGGGGCACGCCACATAAAATGTGGATGCTCAGTGCTGAGGAGACTGGAGGACAGAGCACAGGCCAGAACAGGAACTTCCAGAGGCCTGCCTTACCTCAACTGCAAAGAGAACGCTTGTCCAACCCCATCCCAGGGGGCTGTAAGGATCAAATGTGATAAAGGATCAGAAATTCTCACAATGTGTGGGCACGGTAATAGATATTTATACGAAGGACATTACCATCCAGCACCCGGCCAAGCTCAGAGGCTGCAATAGGTTCCATCTCCGTTCCAGCCCTATAGCCTGGGCAAGTTTTTGCAAAGCACTGAAACACTGTCCTGCCAGACCCCCAAAAAGCTGCATCTCCTGGGAACTCACTTTAGGTTCTGTAATCTCAAACACTTAGGTTTGTCCAAGATGGACAATATTTCACAAGAGGTGAAATGTGTACAATAACTGTTCAATATTTTTATATTACTCTTCAGATGTTATGTGTGGTTCATTTATAGCCCCATGGAACAAAACAGAGAATCTCAAATACTATTATTTTTTCTTTTTTCCCCCCATATGTGAGAAGCAAAGGGAAACAAAAATGTTCCACGTACTGGAACAAGCTGGATCCTTCTGAGTAAATGGCCAACTGGGGAGCGCCTCATCCAGTCCGTCCTCATCCGCAGACCCACAGGCCTCAGTTCACCAACCAGAAAACAGGTCCTGATGCTCTGACACCCACAGAAGACTAACAGAAACAGTTTGCAAGAAACACAGCAGAACACCACCTTCTTCCAACGAACTGGAGGCTGATGTGGCCAAACAAAGCCACCAATGGCTCAATTACCAAAATTGAGGTTCTTGCCATAGGCAAAATAGGTGCAGAGAGCAAAAGTGAGAAATAAGAACTGGGAAGGGAATTAAGGTGAGTATATATATACCAGAGCCACAGTCAAGGCAGCAAGAAGGAAGGGGCTTGTTGGCTGGATAGAGTCCCTGGAACTGTATGGGGGCAAGGAGAGAGGAGCGCCACTGTCCCACTCCACCCAGCTGGTAAGGGGTCCCTGAGGAAGACACAGACCCCAGGGGAACACTGCCTGGGCTGCATCAGACTCCACCCTTTATTTACAAGAGCTGCGACTTCGGGCAATTTCAGGGCTTCCAGTTGCCTTCCAGCAAACTGGGGATGGAAGCAGTACCTAAGTCACAAGGCTGCTGTGAGGATGAAATCAGTTAATATGCCTGCAGCCCTAAGAACAGTCTGGCACACAGTTTAGTGATACGCCGGTGCTTGGAATCACTGCTAGTATTCTCTGACCAAGTGCCCTGGTGGAAGTGGGGTGGGCTGGGGGGAGTCAGAGGTCCAGGAGCCCTTCTGAAAACAGCCTGGATTCAAGCTATGGGCTCTCCACTCTCGCCTTCCAGAAGCAGTGAGATTTTATTACGAAAAGTCCTTCCCCCAACTCTTAAGGACCAGTGAAAATAATCCCTGGCCGTACCTCCACCAGTGGCCAGGACGCCAGCCCATCTCTGGAGGATGGTGGCCCAGCAAAGGAACCAACAAGGCACGGCGGGAAGCCTACCATTCTGCAAACCCCAGAAGCAAGGAGTCCACCCACATACACAGAAGGCCTCTGCTGCACCTCACATGGAAGGGCGGCGGGCCAGGGGTGGGTGAATGGGATGGAGCCTTTTTGCAAACTGGATAGAACAATCGTACTTTGAAAAGAAATTCCAGGTCCATTTAGGGATCATGTGGATGAGGGCGCACAGATGTTGCTCACACCCACCCAGTTCCTACTCTTAACGTCACTCGAGTAGTGCAGGTCCTGCATCCAGTCTGCGAAGGGAAGAGCAAGTCCTTTGGCAGGGGCCTGGTCTAGGAGGTGGCTTTGTAATATGAGCAGTGTGCCCACTAACAACCAGAGCAAGACCATTAAGTTCATTACACCTGTCACTCTGCCAGCTGACTATCCGAATTGCCAGAGATGAAAGTACATTATGCCCAGGAGTGCCACCCAGCCCCCGCCCAGGGCAGCACCACACTTATCTCAGACAATTTGTTCTCAATGTCTGCACCTGCAGAAAGAACGCAACTGTAAACAGCTTGAAACTTGGCTCTGAGAAACCATATGGCCAGAGCAGGTCCATCGAAGAGCAAAGTTTAGTTTCTTGGAGCAGGTCCCTGCGAGGAAGGCTAGGTGCTATATGCCCTGATGAGGAGGAAGCATGGGACGGGAGAGGGGGACCGGGTAAGGGGGCAAAGACACCGGCAAAACTAAGGACACAGAGCTGCTCCGTGGATTCTGCTGCCCGAAGCACTGCCAAAAATACAGCGAGAGACACACCCTGTTCACTTCCGAACCAAGGCACAGAATTGTAAGCAGTAGGCAGAGGCCTTCCCCGCAGCTGCGGGGCCAGCAGGCTCCCTGGGTGCGCACCGCCCGGCCGGCCGCCACCGCTGCAGAGTGCGTTTGCAGTGCAAGCGCGTTGCAGACAGCGGTAATTTATTTATCCCTGTCATGTAACATTAGCAATCTGTCTGGAGCTTGGCAAGCAGCAACTTGCACTGTCATATAAACTGTCTGAAAAACTTTAGGTTTCATAAATGCTTCTCTTTTCCAGCACACAATAAAACATCATTTTTAAAAAGTTATCTCCTTTCTGTTCCTTTTCTTTCTTCCCCTTCCAAAAAAAAAAAAAAAAAGGAAGGAAAAGAAAGAAAAACAACAACAAAAGAACCCAAGCAAACACAAATGATCCCTCAGCAGGATTCTTAACCTTAAAAGTCTCAACATTTTTCCAATGCCAAGTAAATGAGTAAATAAATGGATGGGGAGAGGGGTGTGGTGGGGGTCAGTCATGGGGGGAGGGGTGGGGTACAGAACAAAATCTGCAAAACAAAAGTATAGTCATTAAAAATTAATAAAGGGTGTGGACATGAGTTCCCACCCCCCGTCTGCTCATGGGGATTTGAGCCAGACATTCTGCATCCTCATTAAGTGGTGTCTGGCAGGCTGCCTGAGTTTTAGTGGGTTCTGGGAATGCCAATATATTAACCAGAGGACTTTTTGCATACCCTTTAGAGTTTTTATTCTAGAAAAGTCAACCATTTGGCACTGTGTAGCCTTATTTTTGTCCGGGAAAGCTCTCAGCTGCCAATCAAGGGAGAAATTATAGCTATGTTCTTAGTAATTTCCAAGACCTATCTGGAAAACAAGCTTGGTGGAAAGAAAAGTCCTCACAAAAACAGCTGAAAATGCCAAAGTACCATTTTTAGTGGGAATTCAAAGAAAAGCAATCCATACTTAAATTACATTGATAGGACACAACACAAATATTATTTTCAAGTCCTCCTATGATAGAGGAAAAGATGATATTAACTGGAAACATAAATCTAATTAATAGTATAGGTGCTTGGCTGTTTCCCTTATGTGTTTAACAGTGAAGCAAGTAAGGCTAGACCAAAAAAAAAAAAATACCTCCCTAAAAAATGGCAGGTCTGTGGCCTAAATTTTCAAATAGTAGGCAGAAGCTTCACATTCCTATTTTAAAACTTAAGATTCACCTTCCATGAACATCCCTAATATAGGTCAATTGTAATATAGGTGTAATCGTAGCCTCACAAATCCCATGTAGGCAGAAAGCCACTTTGACATCAGATAATAATGGCTTCCAGGCGAGTTCTCTGAGACCTAAAAAAAGGAAAGGAGGAATGGAAGGCGGAAGGGAGGAGGAGGAAGACGGGAGGAAAGGGCAATTTGGGTCTACTTAGCTATTTTGCTACTGTTCACATATAAATAGCCATGTGCCTATATAAAGTGTGTTAAGCATTTCTAAAAATCTTCCAGGTTAACATGGAATAATCTTTTATAGCTATTGCTCCTCGAGTTTTCTCTATTAACTCTCACCCCAAAGGGCAGACACATCAGAGAGACGCCCTAAACCGAGATTCAAAAGAAAGATGAGGAAAAAAAAAAAAAACAACATGATGAGGGCTACCAGAAAGATCTACCCGGTCAGTCACAAGTGTCCCTGCCCTGAGTCCTCCAAGTGCTTGGGTTTTACAGGGTGACACAGAGCAAGCCCCTCCTGCCCAGACCATAGGGCGACTGAATGCTGGGCTGACTGCATGCTGGGCAGTGCAAAGGGGTCCCAAATAGAGCTTAGTGGTCTCTCCGTGGCAGCAGCCCAGAAACTACCTTCAGAGAGCAAAAGGCACCCTCACCTCCCCATTCCCCCGTCCCTCGGGGCCCAGATAAAACACTGCATCCATGAACTGTAAGGCTGCTCTGCAGAGCTGCTAAGTCAACCAAGACCGCAGCACAGTCCCAAACTGAAAACACCTCTACAGATGGGCCCTCACTCTCAGTGCACCAGGCAACTAAACGATTCTTAGGACACTGTCAGCAGTTGGGGAGAATAAATATTTGTCTATGTATGTATATACTCGGAGGTGGGGGGGGGGGATGTGCTGTGAAATTGGACTTTGGATCCAACAAACTGGCACAAAATCCCCCCGTAAGCAGCTGGCACTGGCTGGGTCCCTCTGCAGGACTGTGGTCATGCAAACCAAGGCCCTGAAAGGATTCAAGAGGCAGCCCCCAAAGCCTCCTGGGAACAGCCCTCTTCATCATAGATACAAACCTACACAAACCAGAACCATGGCCGATGAGGGCAAAGTCTTCCTAGGGCAACAGGAGGATGTTAGCGAAGTAGAGGGATATTCTGCATCACGAGAGGAATGCCGCTACAACTCCATCGCGCCAAATCCCTCACTAGCTTTTACAGACTGGCACCCAATTCCTAACAGTGTGTTCAAATGTCAATAGTAACACGAACCTCTCAAAAGAATTAAGCTTCCAAAGATCATGAAGAATTTCTCCCATTTTTAGAAGGTACTGCTTTGCATTCAAGGGTTGATAGGAAACCAAATATTATAATCAGAAATGTGCACGGGTAATATTCTGATCTATTCGTTTGTCTATGTAATGACTCAAATTTGACATTATGGTCCTTTACTAAACATAAAGAATGTGTTCCGAGAGAACTCTGCAGAGTATAAAGGCAGATGTACTGATGACAGTAAACTCAATATAAATAGCAGAAAAGACTAAGTACGCATATGCAAAATGCAAAACATGGCTTGTGCAATGACAGCTTCTCAGTGCAGACTCTACAGAATCCTTCCTGTAAGTCAACCCTCAGTCCTGAAGCTCCAGAGGAAATACAAATGGGAGAATACCTTCCTTGGCTAGCCAGACAAGAGAAAAGGGCCATTTTAAAGAGAAGTTTCCCAGCCCTAGTCCTGAAGGAAGGCACCAACCTCCATGCCAGCCAGGGTATCCATACATTTTTAAGAGTCAAAGCTGTTCACCATCTCTACTCACCTCCACTGCAAGAAACTTATTAATGGTAGCTCTCTGAATCAACACTCTTTACAACTTATCTCACCTCGCATCCGACAATGCCAAGCACACAGTAGGTCATCAATCAATATCACAATCACATTTAACATTTAGAAAGGAGCTCTGCACTATACGTGAAGGGGTCCAGGGACAGGAACTTGCCAAAAACATAAGAGGGAAAGAGAAGGGAATCGATGGGGCACAAAGGAAGAGAAAAGAAGCAAATCAAACTTATCCAATGCTAGCTAATTAAAAGACTGAAGAAAATAAAAAATTAAGCTGGTTTATGTGGCCATTGCCACTCAGCAGTCATTCCTATGCCTGGGTAGGAGGAGTGAGGCAGCCCTACTTGCTGTAAAGAGTTTCTTGCAGCCTAGACAAGCAGCGCGATGCCCTGCCAGCAAACCCAGGAAACGGGGCACTGACCCATGCGCCTTCTCCAGGTGCCACCCACCCACAACGCGCCCATGTCGTCCTCCAGGCAATCTGCCACGTTGGGAAGCCTCCTCCTTTTCCGATTAAAAAAAAAAAGTTTAAAAACAAGCAAATGTCCTCTCTGCCACCATCGCGAATTAACCTGAATAGAGCGAGCCCCCTGTCTTCCAGCAGCGTACTTACAGGGCGCGCCCCCAAACCCACCCTGGGCGGCCCACCGGACGGGGGTCCCGGGGAGCCTCCTCTCCTCACCTCCGTGCAGGCTGACCCCACCACAAAGGCAAGTGCCGGGCCTGGGCTGGGTGCTCCTCGCTTCCTGTTCATTCCACCGTGAGGGTCGGAGAGAAATGCAACACACGCCCGCCTGCTTCCTCCAGAGCTCGGAGACCCAGCCCAGTGTCACAGCAGCCGCCCGCGCGAGACAATCGACTTCCCAGCCAACGCCGCCGGGCGCTCTGGCGGCCCCGCGACCGACCGACGTCAACGCGCGGGGGGACCCGGGTCAGCGCCGGGAGAGGCAGGTCCTAGGGTTTGCCGGGCGTGGGGCGCAGGATGCCTGCGGCCGGGGCGGGAGGCTGCGGGGCGCCGGGGCTGCAGGTCCAAGGGTCCAGGGCTATGCCGGCTCTCGCCGCCTTTTCTTTCCGCAAACTCCCCCGCAAGGTCCTGCACGACGTTCCCGCTTCCCTCTGACCTGCAGTCCCCCGACCCGGAGGCCCGAGGGAGCCCAGACCTCGGTGTGAGCGGCCTCCGGGCGGTGCAGAATGAAGTCCTGCAGCCGCAGGACAAGCCGCGCCGGGGGACCGGGAAAGAGAAAACGGGGTGGGGGTCGGCAGTACGCCTTCAGCAAAGCGCCCCGGTCCCCACAACCACCCCCGGGACGAGCGCCCGGGATGGCCTCCGCGCCCACCGGAGACACTGCTTCCCAGACTTCGGGCACTCGTGCCCCGGCCACTCGCCAGGGCGGGGAGGGTGCCCGGTGCTGGGCCGCTCCCTCGGCCCCCGCCGACGGCGCAGGCTCACGGACGTCCCGTTCCCGGAGCGTCCTGTCCCCGGGTCCCCACCACTCCGCGCCCCCACCCCCCACCCCCGCCACCCCCGATCCCGGTCCTCAGCGCAGCGCTGAACTTGAGCCAGACGCCACGGTCACAGCAGCCACCTCGGTCCACACTCACCTGCGGCCGCCCCTCCGGAGCGGAGGCTGGGACCGCCCGCAGTGCGGCTCGCTGGGCCGCCGGGCCCTGCCGGCCGCGGGGGAGGGGCGCGGGGTGCGGGCCGCCGCGGCGAGGGGGAGGGGGAGGCGGGGAGGCGCGGCGCGCTGGGTCTTTTAAGAGCCGGGGACCTTACACCCCGGCCCCCCTCGCGCTCCCCGCCCCCCTTTCACTTTCCCAGGGACTCGCAGTCTGTCTGGCGGCGGCGGCGGCTCCTCCCCGGCTCGCAGGGGATCCCCGGCCGGCTGCGGTGTCGCGGGGCAGGGGCCGGCAGGGCCAGCCGCACTCGCCTGCTAGTCCCCGCTCCGGCCCGCAGCCTCGGGGCTGGGGGTGCAGTGCTCGGGCCGCCGAGGGAGGTGTCCCGCCTCCCGTCGCCGGAGGGGGGAGCCGCCCGCCGCCGCCGTCTGTCTCCTGCCGTAACTGTGCTCGCGGAGGCTGTGTCTGTCTCCAACTCCTCGTCTCTCCTCCCTCCCCATCCCCCTCCGCGGCGGGGAACCGGCGAGCGGCCAGGCCGCCGGGGGCCGCCGTGCTGGCAGGTGGGGCCGCCCCGGACCCCGCGCGCACAGGCCGCACCGACCTCTGCAGGCTGCGGGCACGGATCTGGGAGCGTGCGGGCGCCAAGGCCGCGGGACCCCAGGGCTCGGCGGGGCGACTGGCTGCGCACGCGGCAGCGCGCTCGGGCCTCGCGGGGCGCGCGCCCACCGCCGGCTGGACGGGGAACTCCAAGTGCCCAGAGGTTGCAGGCTGTGGGGCCGGGAGGAGCGGGCTGGCGGGTGAGGGCTGGAGACTGTCTCCAGAGGGCAGGCCTGCGTGGCCAGTGCACAGTGAACCTCGCGGACCGCCGGACTGCGTGCGCCCAAGGCACCAGCCCCGAGGCACACACTAGGGCTGCAGGCCACTGCTAGTGGGGCGGGTGAATCCTCCACCAGCCAGCCCCGCGAGACTCCTCCTGACCTCACATAATGGTCCCTTTCAGATCCCCTCCCTTTATAAGGGAAATGACTCCCAACTAAAAGTTCAGTTGGATTCTTCCCGCTACTGACTCTTTCTTAAGGATCTATAGCTCTCCTCCTCTGAAAACTGTTTAGAACTTGAACTCTACTTGGGTGCAGGCAACATGCATTTGTGTCTTCCAGAAGTATTGGCACTGACATCATCCAACCTAACAACAATGGGTCACAGGAGTTTGGTTGCTGCCATAGCATATGAGCATTTTACTACATTCACCAAAATTAGACAATTGCCCTCTGCCAAAATATCTTAACTAGAGGTTTCAGGCAGGATCTAGCAGAGGTACAGCTAATAATGAGATAACAATTTTCGACCTATGCCCCCCAAAAGTCGACTAGTTCATACTTCCAAAATATCAGGAAAAAAATCTTTTGACATGTGATTAAACTGTAGGTAACTTTTTAGTTGGTGAAATATGGGTCTAATTCAACTTCCTTTAAAGACCGCTCAGCTCTTCTCAACTCTCATAGTAATTGTACCGTAGAATGGTCAGTGCTCATATGCAACCTATTATAACTACCACTCATTGAGAGGAATGAGCCAAGTCCTGTGCTAAGTATCCAGATTGTTTTATCTAATCCTCACAATAACTGTGGCAGCTATAAGTTTCCCATTTTACAGATGAGAAAGTTGAGACTATGAAACATTTGGAAACTTGTTCCCAAATCACTGAGAGATGGGCGTAAAGTTCCTAACTGGCTGCATAGAAAGATGTCATACTGCCATCTACCTACAGCTTTGACATCCAGTTCAGTCCCACTCAGCCCAGCAAAAATTTATAGCATCTGCTCTATGCCAGACACTGCCAGCACAGTGGAGAATGCCCATGTCCTAGGCTAGTCGAGGAGCATTTAGACTCATGGAATCTGATACTAGGCAAACTTTCTTAAATGAGCAGTGTGTTAATAACTGCTTAACACAGGTTATCGGAATCTGAGAAGCATATACTTAGTTTACATTTAATGTACACGGATACTGCCCAACTAACAGCAGCTCATATGCTGCAGGATTGGAGACACTGCGTTCTTGCCCTCCTGGGGTCAAAAGAGAAATGGCTTTTCTGTTCTAAACCAGAAAGTGCCCAGGGACCGTGAGGAATAAATTGTGTGGTTTTTTTTCTAAAATCACAAAACAATTTGTTCTTCTATTTCATGTGTAATTTCCTTTTGTGTAATTTAACCCTTTTAAATTGAAAGCTGAATTTTAAAATACTAACCTCCATTTTACCATGTATGATCAATCCTTATTAATCTTGCATTTCCTTTTCTTGTTGTCTTCCCTAATTTATAACTAGAAACTGCACATCTCTATTTCTATTTCTAGAAAGTAGCTATGGCAGAAACCTCTCCCTGCACTTTCCACTCTGTCCTCCCTGCATTTGTTTTCCATTTCAGCTGTTGCCTCCCATAACCCTCCGAACTCTCTCTCTCCCTTCCTCTCTCTCCCTTCCTCTCTCTCTCTCTTTCTCTCTCTCTCTCTCCCCCATTATAGCAATGGGAGAGTTGGAGGCATTTAGTAATATGTTTGCTCTCTGTAAATTCAACATGATTATATGTCAGCTTTTACCCTCATCATTAGTAATCTATTGCATTCACTCTAGGACCCAGACTGAAGCCCAGACAAGCCAGACTTTGTTTTGCGCAGAACAGAGGACAATGTGTATCCCCAGCACACAGAACTGGGGCTGACACTCACTAAGGACTCAAGAGATATTTTGAGGGATTAATGGAGTCTAATATTGGGATATACAAGTAAAAAATATCACTAAATTGGGTGGAAATCAACTGAAATTGGTTTCAAGGAGTAGGGCATGAGAAAAGTTCTTTCTCAGTGTGAATCCATAGCAGTTTACTTAGTGTGACTATAGCCTGGCCATACTTAGTTCATAGAAGAAGGTCGATCATCTAAGGGGACAAAACCAGAAAGGGAAAATATGAGCAAATGTTGAAAAAAAAGAGAGAGGCTTCAACTGACCACAGATGAGTGTAAAATAGAGAATATAGTCCTGTTATTTAGATCTTGTGCATAATATTTTGATGAAACGTAAGCTATCCAAAATGATTCTTCCTACTCTTTGCACCTTTTAATTTAAATAAGAAATGGAGAGGAGGAAATGAGAAAGAGAAGCTCACGTTGAGTGGTTCTGCTGGGGAAGCAAGAGCCTCAGTGTGGATGAATACAGAGGACCAGAATCTATGGATTAGCTCAGCTCCAGGAGAGAAGAATCTGTCCCACATGCCTTGAAGATGCCTTGGGCATGTTTCACCACCATGCTGTGCACCCTCAGACTGTCTGAGTGTTCAGTCTGTAAACTGGAGATAATTCCTATATCACAGAATCGGTTGTGAGGTTGGACATGTCCCCACATACCTTCTTTGGGATCCACAAATCACCCTCCTCCTTCTATGGATTTAGGTTTAAAATCATAAGAGACAGAAAGGAAAATGTTTTCATCAGGCAAGTCCTGCTTTCAGCCTTGCTGCCCTACTCTCCTTGGACAAAACAAAACAAAAACCCACAGTGTCTGCTTTCTCCTTGTAGGAAAAAATGCAGCAAGAAATAATGCAGGAGCCCTAACCGGTTTTGCTCAGTGGATAGAGCGTCGGCCTGCGGACTCAAGGTTTGATTCCGATCAAGGGCATGTACCTTGGTTGCAGGCACATTCCCAGTAGGAGGTGTGCGGGAGGCAGCTAATCGATGTTTCTCTCTCACCGATGTTTCTGACTCTCTATCCCTCTCCCTTCCTCTCTGTAAAAATTCAATAAAATATATTTTTTTAAAAAAAAGAAATAATGCAGGAGAAACCAAGATGGCGGCATAGGTAAATACCTGAAATTGCTGCCTCGCACAACCACTTCAAAACTACAACAAAGAGAAAGGGCAGACACCACCTAGAACCACAGGAAGACTGGCTGAGTGGAAATTCTACAACTAGAAGTTAAGGGAGAAGCACACTGAGACTCAGAGGAGGTTTGGAAGTAAAGTGCAGAGGTATGAGGCACATGTGGAAAGGGCTTCCTGAGAGGACTGGCAACTGAGGACATGATTGTCTTTTTCAATCTAGAGGGAGTCCCAAGCTCCTGACAGCTCTGAACTCCAGTTCCAGGCAAGTTTCTGGATATCCAGACTCACATGGGGAGAGGCTGGACTCTCTGACACCGGGAAGAACTCCAGAGTGGCTTTCTCTCAGCAGTGCTTGCAGCGATTACTGCAGGACATTGAGACCCAGGTCCTGTTAGGGCAGAGCTGAGGTTCAGCCATAGCTGTTTGTTCCACCCTGTTGATTCCTTGAGACCCCGCCCCACCCAAGCTGGACACAGAGGCTTTTGCATATAAAAGGCTGTGTAGCCTCAGGCAAAGGCTAAATTAGCATTTCCTTAGAGATCCAAGAGCCAGCATGCCCAGTGGTCAGAGTGGTACCATCCAGATTACAACTCCTCAGATCTATAAGGGACACACTCAGGGCGCAAACTCAGTGAGCACCAAAGTCCCACTGAAGCAAGTCTTGCCCCATAAGGGTGTCTCCAGCACAGAAGTTCTCCCATCATAGACACAGCTGATTCTCATAGCCAATTGGCCTGGAGGTCAATTCCTCCCAACAATCAAGGCTTAGCTACAAGAAGACTGTGCACAAAGCCCACAAAGGGGTGCCCAAGAGTGTCCACCTCAGGTAATTGGGGAGGCTGAGCCACTCAGCCCTACAGGACACTTAGCACAGAAAGCCACTCTATCAATGCAGGGAAGCAGCCAAAATGCAGAGACAAAGAAACAGGTCACAAATGACAGAAATTGAGGAAAGCAAATGACTGGATATAGAGTTCAAAACCACGGTTATAAGGTTTTTCAGGAATTTTCTATAAACTGCTGATAAATTTAGTGAGACCCTTGAGGATATGAAAAAGGACCAGCTAGAAATTAAGCATACACTGACTGAAATAAAGAATAATATACAGAGATCCAACAGCAGACTAGAGGATCCCAAGAATCAAGTCAAAGATTTGAAATATGAAGAAGCAAAAAACACCCAACTGGAAAAACAAAAAGAAAAAAGAATCCAAAAATATGAAGATAGTGTAAGGAGTCTCTGGGAAAACTTCAAGCGTACCAACATCAGAATTATAGGGGTGCCAGAATAACAGAGAGAGCAAGATATTGAAAACCTATATGAAGAAATAATGACAGAAAACTTCCCCTACCTGGTGAAAGAAATAGACTTACAAGTCCAGGAAGCACAGAGAATCCCAAACAAAAGGAATCCAAAGAGGACCACACCAAGACACATCATAATTAAAATGCCAAGAGCAAAAAACAAAGAGAAAATCTTAAAAGCAGCAAGAGAAAAGCAGTTACCTACAAAGGAGCACCCATATGACTGTTAGCTGATTTTTCAACAGAAACTTTGTAGGCCAGAAGGAAGTGGCAAGAAATATTCAAAGTGATGAATAGCAAGAACCTACAACCAAGATTACTTTACTCAGCAAAGCTATCATTCAGAATTGAAGGTCAGATAAAGAGCTTCACAGACAAGAAAAAGCAAAAGGAGTTCATCACCACCAAACCAGTATTATATGAAATGCTGAAAGGTATCCTTTAAAAAGAGGAAGAAGAAAAAGTAAAGATAAAAATTATGAAGAACAAATACATATCTATCAACAAGAGAATCTAAAAATCAAGTGAATAAAAAATCTGGTAAACAGAATAAACTGGTGAATAGAGTAGAATCAGGGGCATAGAAAGGGAGTGGACTGACAATTCTCAGGGGAAAAGGGTTGTTGGGGGTACGGGAAGAGACTGGACAACAATCGTACACCTATGGATGAGGCGGCGGGGGTGGTAAGGAAAGAGGGTGGGGTGGGAACTGGGAGGAGAGGAGCTATGAGGGGGAAAAAGAGAAAAAACTGTAATAATCTGAACAATAAAGAAAAGAAATAATGCAAATGGTTACTTCAAAGATTATCAGTCCAGACACATTTATATACTGTACCAATACCATATATTGTATCTATACAAAAACGATGGAACAATTCCTGAGCAATGACACATTATTTTCAAAGCATTTACAAACGTTATAATAGAATCTTGACAGTCTTTTAAGGCCACAGCAGTTCTATCCATCTCTCTTTATGCCATGCTCCCACTCGGCTGCCTCAATTGGGTGTGATTCTCAGTTGGGGCCTCTCCAGGAGGCACCCATGACCCCCAGTTGCTCTAGCCTTCAATTCTGCCAGCAGTTTAGCAAGTGCATCTTTCCTAAGGTCCTTGAGAACTCTGACTGGGCCAAACACATGTTCACCCAAGATCCAATCACTGACACAGGAAGATGGAGTGCTTAGTCCTGTGCCCACCCTCATGTAATGGGCTTCCGAGAGGAAAGATGTTTCCATATCACATGAAAGCAGAGGAACACTAGTTAGGCAAGAACAGTAAATGCTCCCTCCAGTTGTGTCAGCCACCTCTTCTTGGCCACCTCACGTGGCCATCCTGGGCATGGAATCAACACAAAGCCCAGTGCCTGCAATAGCAGGCTTCTTAGTATAGATGATACTGCATGTTGCTTTGTCACCTCTGTTGTTTCACTTAACATCATAGTATAAACATTTTTGAAGTCATCAAGAATTCTTTATGACATATTTTAAAACACTGGATTCTATTTCAGGAATGTACCATAATTCATTTAAATGTTTCATTATTTGTTAGACATCATGCTATTTCCTTTTGTGTGTGTGTGTGTGTGTGTGTGTGTGTGTACAAGTAATATACACCAATATGGACATTTATTACATCTTTTTCTGCTTATTACTTCAGAAGAGATTCCTAAGAGTTAAATAAATGTGTCAAAGAATATTTTAGAGTTCTTGAACATATTACCAAATTGTTTTCCAGAAAGATTATACCAATCTACATTCTTGTGGAGATAGTGGTAAATGGTAACTTAAACCTGAAAACAAAACCACTACATAAAAGCTTGTAGCTAGCTCAGAGGCTGCACCTCTCAGTACATTATATGTCTACAAATATAGGCTAGACATTTCCAGATTTAAATTCAGAGACTCTGAGCAAGGAACTCTCATACCAAACTACCCAGGATGAAATGGTGTAGTCAGCAAAATTTGCATTGGCCATCTCACTCCATCTCACTCTTTCTACATGCCTCATCCATTTTCCCCATTCTTTCCCTTTTCATAAAAAGTGCTAATAAGATTATTCTCACTAAATGGCTTTAAAATTTAATGCAAGGAGATTAATTAACAGAAAACAAAGTTAAATAAATTAACCCCTCATTCTGATCTTTCAGTCATCAGTAAACTGACAAACTTCCTCATGGTCCTATAATCATACACCGTGAGCAGCTACCATTCCAAATATATCCTATAACTAGTCTTAGTCCTGTAAATATTCAAGGACAGAGTAAATTATAGGAGGAGCATTTGATATCTCAATGACCAAGAGTGTATTATTCATAGTATATCACAGTATCAGTGGGAAATCAAAGTAGAAGTTGGAAATTTTGAAAACAGTCTTTACTGTAAATACTAGAGGCCCGGTGCACGAAATTTGTGCACGTGGGTAAAGAGTCCCCCAGCCTGGCCCGCACCCTCTCCAATCTAACCACCTCTGCCTGCTGGCCCAATTGCCCCCAACTGCCCTCCCCGCAAGCCTGACTGCCCCTAACTGCCCTCCCCTGCCGGCCTGATCACCCCTAACTGCCTCTGCCTTGCCACCACCACTGTGGCTCTGTCTGGAAGAAAGACAGGACAACCAGAAGATGTCCAGTCTATCTAGTCTAATTACTATAATACCCTTTTATTAGTATAGATGCCAATTATGTGAAAATAATTCTAAATAGGCTATGACTTATGGAGCACATCTGAGCACATAGGCACTCTACTGAAAAGCTGCATATTTCACCCTTAAAAGCAAACCTAGCTCTAATGTATATTAAAAGATATGTCCAAATCATACAAACACTACAACTGGGAGTGGGATTCAAGCTAGTGTCATACTGCCACAGTATCAACACAAAACTAACCCTAAAACAAATCCTAACCCTAAAACTAACCCTAGCCCTAGGCCTAACCCTAACCCTAACACTTACCCTAGACCTAGACCTAGAACCAGCCCTAACCCAAGGCCTACACCTACATGTAACCCTAACCATAACCCTAACGCTTACCATAGCCTTAACCATAGCACAAAATCTACCACTAACCCTAGCCCTAGCCCTAAACCTAGCTCTAGCACTAACCCCAGTCCTAGCCCTAAAATTAATCCTAACCCTAACCATAGCCCTAACCCTAGCCCCACCCTAACCCTAACCCTAGCCCTAGCCCTGACCAAGCCCTAAATCTACCCCTAACCCTAACACTAAATCTGACACTAACGCTAGCCCTATGCCTAAGCCCTAATCTTAAACATAACCGTAGATCTAGCCCTAGTCATAACCCTAACCATAAACCTAACTTAATCCTAAACCTAACCCTAGCCTGAGCCTTAACCCTAGACTTAACACTAATCCTAAATCTAACCCTAACCTTGGCATAGCCCGAATCACAAAGTGGGCTGGACTTCACAATATCTGGCAGTTTTGTTAAGTGGCTACCACCTACAGCCCACATAACATTCTTCTCACCGGATGCTCCCTACCCAGTGTTAGGATATCAAGAAGTGGGCCGCCTTACCTCCTTCAGACCGTCATGGGGGTCCATGAGATGAGGGACCCCTCATCAATCCCAACACAGGGGCATCTCACACTGCAGTGTCCTGAGACCCTGACTGCACTACCTGTGGGTTTTGAAATCAGGGTAAGGGTTTTGTTAAGCCCTTGAAAACTCATTTCATTCTGGGAGCACTGTCTTGTCCCAGACCCACCACCAAGCCCTGAGGGCCAGTTTTCTGTGTCATTCCCAGGGAACGCCCTTCCTTGAGGACAGGGACCTCCTTGGAGCCATCCAGAGACTAGACAACAGGAAGGTGGGGCATTTGGGTCCTTCCCAGACCCCCCCTTCTCATTTATATGGCCCCATGGCCCTGTCCACTTGACCACCTCCAGCTGTTGACCTAGCCCCAAGCCCTGCTTCGCGAGACCACCCCCAATGTTCACCTGGCCCACCCTCTCATTAACATCACCACTTCTGGCTGACATCACAGCTTCCAGCTGGGCGCCAGCCTCAGGCCCTTGATAACATGACCATTTCCACCTGTTCCCCTGGTTCCTCTGGTCCTTCATCACTTCACCACATTTGGCAGGGAACCTGGGCCCTCCCACTTGTTCCTGAGACTCCGCCCCCTTGTTCACCTGACCACTCAGGCACACTGACCAGGGTGCTTAGCTTCTCAGAAAGAGTGGTGGGCTTCACAATATCGTGCAGTTGTGTTGAGTGGCTCCCACGTACAGCGTCACATCACCTTCTGCTCACCGGCTGCCCCCTGCCCAGCAGGGAGGACATCAAGAGGGGGGCCACCTGCCCTCCTTCAAACAGTCATGGGGGTCCATGAGCCTAGGGACCCCTCATCCATCCCGACACAGGGTCATCTCGCACTGGAGTGTCCTATGACTGCACTGCCTTGTGGGTTTTGAAATCAGGGAAATCTGAAAACTCATTCCATTCTGGGAGCACTGTCTTGTCCCTTCCAGAGTCACTGACCCATCACCAAGCCCTGAGGGCCAGTTTTCCGTCTCATTCCCAGGGAACACCTTTGCTTGAGGACAGGGACCTCCTTGGAGCCATCCAGAGTCTAGACCACACGAAGGTGGGGCGTTTGCATCCTTCTCAGACCCCCTTTCTCATTCACATGGCCCCAAGGCCTTGTCCACTTGACCACCTCCAGCTGTTGACCTAGCCCCAAGCCCTACTTGCCAGTCCACTCTGGGCTGGTCACCTGGCCCCACCCTCTCGTTAATGTCACCACTTCCCCTTGGTAACCTGGCCACTCCCCTTGTTGACATCATCACTTCCATCTGGGCGCCAGCCTCAGGCCCTTGATCACCTGACCATTTCCACCTGTTCCCCAGGCCCTTGATCACTTGACCACGTCTGGCTGGGCAGCAGGGCCCTCGCCCTTGTTGATGTCACCACTTCCTCTTGGTAACCTGGCTCCTCCCCTTGTTGACGTCACCACTTTCAGCTGGGCGCCATGTGACCATTTCCGCCTCTTCCCTTGGCCCTTTATCACTTGACCACTTTCGGCTAGGCACCTGCGCCCTTCCCCTTGTTCCTGAGACCGGGACTTTAGGAATGAATGGGGATAAACAACATGTGGCATATACACACAATGCTATTCGGTCTTAAAAAGGAAATTCTGACACATGCTGCCATATGCATGAACCTTTAAGACATTATGCTACCTGAAGTAAGTCATCACAAAAGGAACTGCCCTGTGTGATCCCATTTATATGATCCCACTTAACTTTTTTTTTTATCCTCACCCGAGGACATTTTCCCACTGAATTTTAGAGAGAGTGAAAGAGACGGGAAAGACAGAGAGAAACACATCGATTGGCTGCCTTTTGCGTGTGCCCTGACCAGGGCCTGGCCAGGGAGGAGCCTGCAAAGGAGGTACATACACTTGACTGGAATAGAACCTGGGACCCTTTGGTCTACAGGCTGATGCTCTATCCACTGAGCCAAACCAAGTAGGACTTATTTTGTTTTCTTTTTTTAGTATTAATATGAATGTCTTTTTTGTGTGTGTTTTTTCTTACATTAAAAATTTTAATTATGACAAAATACACATAAAATTTACATCTTAATTATTTTTAAGTGTAGGCTTTTGTGGCATTAAGTACATTCACATTGTTGTACAACCACCACCATCATCTATCCCCAGAACTCTTTCCATCTTGAAAGACTCAAACTCCGTACCCATTAAACGCTAACTCCTCATTCCCAGTCCCCAGCCACTGCACCCACCATTCTACCTTCTGTCTCTGAATGTAACTCCTCTAGGTCTCTCATGTAAGTGGGATCACACAGGGCAGTTACCACCCTACCCAACGCTGAAAAGAGAATTTAACTTTAAAGGTCAACTAGGGAAGGAGGATCTGGCAAGAAGACAGCGGAATGGACAGGGAGGTAAGTAGAAAACTTGAATAGCGCTGTGCCCCACGGACCAAATGAAGAGACATCAGGGAAAGAGTGCAATTCTCTGTATGTGTCAGCATATTTTTCTCCTTTTATCTCTTTTTTAAAATACCTATGTATTTCCTTCTATATCCTCCTCTGTCCATTTCCTTCTTTCTCTCCTCATTTTTGTTTCCTTTATGAATTCCTTCTCATGATGTCTTTCTCCTTTAACCATAGAAAGGAAGTGAATATATTATTTTACTTGTTATTTTAAGTATTTATGCTCATTTTATTGATTATAACAATTAATAGATACTTTTATCTTTAAATAAACATGGAAACATACAACCAAATAAGTGTACTGTTAGCCCTTGGTTGATTTTTTTTATGTTAATAAGTGGCTCACAGTTAATGAAAAAACGATTTACCACCTTACCTGAGGAATGAAGCCATTGTTCAACAAAGAAATCACACTCGTTTCTTTAGGATGTTTCTTTTTAAAAAATGCACTTTTCACTTAAAATATTTCAGATACACCAAAAAAATACAGAGAATAATGTAATAAGCACTTATACATACTAGCATGTTGCCATGTTAGTTTCAGAAATTTTTATTGAGAAATGAAATGTTACAACCCTCCTTTGACCTTTTCTTATTCTATTCCCTCTCCCTCATCCTAAAGATAACTCCTACCCTGAAAGTAGTTGTCAACAGCTATGAGGAACCTGAAATTTTACCCCATCTGGAAGCTAACAAATCAGCCTGTTACTGTTTCTTGGGAGAAGATATGATACTCCAGGAACAGAAACAATAAACACATTATTTTTCATAGCAATAGCAGTATCAGCATACTTGCACCAATATTCTGAAAGCAAAGAGGGCCAGATGATACTTGTGTGCACAGTGGGTTACATCGCAGGAAAAGAGCCCTGAGTTTAGAAACTTGAATATTTATACTGTTAATAAGCATGACTGGCTTTGCCCCCAGAAGGAGACACTGCCTCTGTCTATACAAACATCCTCCTCAAGATAGTTCAGAACAAAAGGCAGTCAATGACTTATTTGCAAGACCTGGTGACATATAAAAGAGCAATGGAGAACTCTCTCCCAACAGTACGTCCCTTTCTACCATGACTTTACACTCATGCTGCATAAATATACTCCTAAAGCACGAATATGCTACACTTCTTGGTGTGTTTCTAAACTTTATATTAATGCTTTAATAGTATACATGTGACATTTTTCACTCGTTACATTATCAAAATATATTCTTCAAGTTGGCACGTGTAGTTTAAGTTCATTTATTTTAAGTAGTGATAGTATTTTACTATGTGAACATATGACAATATATTTGTCCATTCTCCTGTTGATGACATTTAAGAGTTTCCATTTTTTGTCACTCTCACTGCATTACTGCAGTAAAGATTTTTGTACGTATTTCTTTGAACACAGGTATAAGAATTTTTCTCAGTGTCTATATAAGGATGAGATTGCTGGATCTTAGGTTCATTTATAATTTCCAGTTGCTTCTTTTCTAAGCAGAATCTTAATAAAACTAAAATCTCAGTGGCCGTTTGTGTGCAGCATTCCACCCTTGCCTACTACCAACCCCATCTTTTTTTGTATAATCTTCCATCACGCCTCCTACTGGAGTTCTTGCCCTTAGACTCCATTCAACAATTGAAATGTTTTATGTGAAAAGTGCATTTTTTAAAAAAAGAAACATCCTAAATAAATGAGTGGGGTTTTTTAAAAAATATATTTTATTACTGGGGGGTAGGGGAGGCTGGGGGAAGGGCAGGGGGAAAAAGAGATATATGTACCAATCTTTGTAAAACTTTATGTAATAATAAAAAAAAAAAAAATAAAATATATTTTATTGATTTTTGTACAGAGAGGAAGAGAGAAGGATAGAGAGTCAGAAACATCGTGCCCACAACCAAGGTACATGCCCCTGACCGGAATCGAACCTGGGACCTTTGAGTCCACAGGCCAACGCTCTAACCACTGAGCCAAACCAGTCAGGGCTGAGTGGGGTTTCTTTGCTGAACAATGGCTCCATTCCTCAGGTAAGGTAGGATAGAAACATGTAGCTGAGGCGAGGCCAATTAGACGCTCTCAGCTTGAGTGAGTGGCTTAAGAACAGTGGAAAACACTGGAAGTCAAAGTCATCACAAGTCAGGGTGCCAAGCCAGGCGAGGCTCGCCGCATGCCTGCAGCTGTGGCCCCCTGTGCCAGGCCTCCAGCACCCTCTCAGTGCCCTATGTTCTAGGCCTAGTTCTTGTTCAGCCATTGAGAACACATACTAATAAATTCACTTCCTGCCTGGGAAAGCTACAGTCAAATCCTGTCGCTGGCAAATAAGAAATCTGGTTGATAGATTGTGGGGGAAAGCAGAAGGTAGGAAGAAAAGAGAAAGAGAGAGGAATAAGAATAAAGGGAAGGAAAGAAAGAATAAACACAGCCTACACTTTTGTTTTTTTTATTCAGAGAGCAAACTTTGCTAAGTAAGCAGTAAAAGTGTCTCTTCAGCAGTATTAGCAAGCTTTGCTGGCAAAGTTTTAAAACATGTAAAAGGATAATAAAAACAAAGCAATTACAATGTACTGCCTCCTGAAATAATAGGCAATATAGCTTATTTTGCAAAAAGAAGATTGTTGCCTCTGGTTATGGCTGTTTTTTTCCCAAACAAATATCAATACTATAATACTTTTTACATAAGACATAACTCTTTTTCATTTGTCTCCTATTGTAAATTGCTTATTTAACTCTACTAGTGAGCGGAGTTAGATCTTTGACAAAAAAACAATAACAAAAACATAAAAAGTAAACTGCGTTAATGTGCTATGTAAAAAGAAATAAGTTTATGTAAGCAAATAGAATCAGGGTTCTTTTTGCTGTAGAACCTAAAATTATTATGCACTGTGCTTTTTAAAAATATTTTCATTTTATTGATTTTTTTTTTTTAAAGAGAAAAAATAAGGAAGAGAGAAACATGCAACATCGATAAGCTGCCTCCTGCATGCCCCCTGCTAGGGACTGAGCCCTCAACGTTGGCATGTGCCCTGACCAGGAATCAAACTGGCAACCTTTCCATGCAGGGGATGACTCTCAACCAACTGAGCCACACTGCCCTGGGCAATGCTGTGCTTATTGATTGCTGCATAACAGACTACCCTAAAACTTAGTGACTTAAGCTAACCACTTTATTTTTGCATTTTGTGTCTGTCAGAAATTTGGGGAAGACTTGGCTGGGCAGTTGGTCTCTGATCAGCCATGGGGTCAGCCAAGATGACTGGGGGTAGGGCCAGTTCCAAGATGGTTTCTCGGCTCACCTGTTGGCATCTCAGGCCCCTTGGCCTCTTTTCCCTTGGGGGGTCTTATCCTCCAGGGCTTCTCATAGCAAGGTGCTTCGAGAGGAAGGAATCTGGCTGACATCATTTCTGCCCTGTTCTGTGGTCAGCACAGTCACAGAGCCAGCCCAGTCACGATGGGGAGGAGGAGTGAGGAGATTCCCCTGTTGATGTATGAGCAAAAGTTCACATCTCAAAAGAGTGTGGTGGGAGCCTAGCCTGCGTGGCTCAGTGGTTGAGCGTTGACCACATATTAGGACGCACAATAAGTCTTAACAAATTCAAGAAGATTAAAATTATATCAAGCATGTTCTCAGATCATGAAACTGGAAATTGACTACAATAAAAAAGTATATCCTGTCTAATAAAAGAGTAATGTGCAAATTAGGCATCACTGTGTGACAAAAATGGCCACCCCCATAGGCACAAGATGGCGGCACCCAGTCCGACTCAGCCCTGCCACTGAGGTGGTCAGGCCTGTTAGCCAGGCAGGTGGCGGGGGAGGCAGGAGACCTGAGAGGCAGAACAGGCAATCAGAGGGAGCTGAGGGTCCCCTGTCCAGGCCAGAGGCCTTCACGAGAGGCCAGAGATTATTGGGGCTTGGGCTCCACAGAGCCAGTGATTAGAGGGGCAGGGGCAGAGCCTGTGATCGCAGGGGTCTGGGCACCAGTGGAGCCGGCAAAGCAGAGGTCTGGGGGTCCCCTGCTCAGGCTTTCAGCCTTGGCCAGAGGCTGCCAGTGGGGCAAGGGCAGACCCGGCGATGGCAAGGGGCAGAATCAGATCTGGTGATCGCAGAGGCCTGGGCTCTGTGAAGCTGGCGATTGGAGGGGTTTGAGGGTCCCCTGCCCAGGCCTGCATCCTTGGCCAGGGGTTACAGGCCTGTGCAAGAGTGGAGCTGGGATTGAAGGGGCAGGGGTGGAGCTGGTGATCGGAGTGAAATACAGAGGACACACCTTTTCTTACCACTCATTGGCTAAATTCCCTGTATGCCGCTGGTAATATTCTTAGTAACTTGGGTAATAAGAATCCAAAAAGGCATCTATGGTTTTTCCACCTCACTCCTGGAGAAAAAAATGAAGGTCCGCTGCTGGATGGCTAAGAAATGTCATATCCTGCCCTAGCCAGTTTGGCTCAGTGCATAATGCCTCAGCCTGCTGACTGCAGTGTCTGGGTTCAATTCTGACCAAGGGCATATACCTAGGTTGCAGGCTCCTCCCTGGCCAGGGCCAGGTCAGGGCATATGCAGAAGGCAACCAATCAAAGTGTTCCTCTCACTTTGATGTTTCTCTCTGTTTTTCCCTTCTCTTCCACATTTTCTAAAAATCAGTGGAAACATATCCTTAGGTAAGGATAAAAAAAAGAAAGAAAGAAAGATATGCCATATCCTATGAAAGAAACATTTTGAAAATGCCTTTTAAAAGTTGTCATTTTTTCATGGTGAAGGGACTGTAGTCTGTGTTGATGAAAACACCTTGGTGGCTGTGGTGACTGGCAGTGGGGTGATGGTGCTGATGGCTTCCCCTGATTAGCTGGTCACCTCCCACAAAGGGAGGCCAGACTGCAGCTTAGGCCTGCTCCCCAAGGGGATCAGGGAGCCGGCCTAAGCTGTCAGTAGGACACCCCCTGAGGGCTCCCCATATGTGAGAGGGAGCAGGCTGGGCTGAGGAACTCCCCCCCCCCCAGTGCACAAATTTTGTGCACCAGGCCCCTAGTATGTATGTATATATTATATATATATTCAAACACATGGAGGCTAAATAGTGTGTTATTAAACAGTGAATGGGTTACCCAGGAGATCAAGAAAGAAATAAAGGCAGTGCCCTGGGCGGTCCCGGATCTGTCTCTTGCTTCAGCAGTGTTTGAATGGAACAGATCCAGGGACACCCCTTCTTCCCACCTCGGGCCTCTCTCCAACGTCTCATCCAGTCACCACCTTAGAACCACCTCAGGGACGAGCCAACACACCATTGTTTTCCTACCTTAACTCCCTATTGCCAAACAACCATGAGCTCCCACATTCGTCAGCATTACTCCACCGAGGTGGAGGCTGCGGTCAACCAACCACCTGGCCAGCCTGC
>PVJC01024368.1:0-25587 GCA_004026665.1 Murina feae
TTTTCTTTTAAAAGTTAAACAGTTTTAGCTTTTCCACTCAGATCTGTGATCCATTTTGAGTAACTTTTGTGTAAGTGTGAGATAAAAGTGAAGGTTTATAGGAGTCCAGTTGACCCAGGTCCATTTGTTGAGAGGACTATCTTTTCTCCATTTAACTACCTTGGCATCTTTGTTGAAAATCAGTTGACCATATAAGTGTGAGCCTATTTCTGGACTCTATATTCTGTTCTATAGATCTTCTAAATGTCTCTCTTTACACCAATGTTGATTATTGTAACTTTATCATCAGTCTTAAAATGAGGTAGTATAAGTCCTGCAATATAATTCTGTTTTAAACTCCTTTTATTCTAGATCTTTTGTGTTTGTTTTCTGAATATATATATTTTAGAGAGGAAAGGAGAGAGTGATAGTTTATTAAGAGAGGCTGACTACTATTTCTCTGTCTGTGGCCCTGCCCTCAGCAGGATCTAAGGTGAGTCCACATGGATATATTTTTGCCTGGTAAGACCACTCTTCTTATGTCATATCTTGCCTTATCCCTACATAATACTTAAGAAACAGATCCTAAAAGAGACTATTTTTAGAACTAGTTTCATATTTTACCATAAATGATCATCAGAACTAATTCTATCATGACTCGCTTCCAAGTTTATCTCACACACTCAAGGCCTGGTCACTGGAATTCATCATCCATCACCATAGGTGAGATGATGGTACTGCCAGGTGATCCTGCTTCATTTCCTAAATCCTTTCACTTTCCTATTCTCCTGGGTTAGTTCACATTTTTTCCCCCCAGCTTCCAAAACCTTCTTCTCATCCTACTTTTAGCTGGTGATTTTGCTTCCTTTTTTACTGAGAAAATTGCTTCTGGTTGCATAAGTGAATGTCTACAAACTCCCACAAATACACCTACTGAACGACTGGTGTCTGAACTCTCTCTCTCTCTCTCTCTCTCTCTCTCTCTCTCCCTCTCCCTCTCCCTCTCCCTCTCTCTCCCTCTCTCCCTCTCTCTCCTTTTTCTGTAGAATAACTGGCCTTTTCAAGGCCAATCCCTTCTTTTGGATCTTGCATCCCATCCTCCTTTGCCTTCTCAAGAACATTGCTCCAGTTTTTCCACTGCATCAACAATTTTTCCTTTCTTACTGAATCATTCCCATCAGCACATAATAATACATATTGTAATAGCTCTTGTCTTTTAAAAAAGTCTTGTCACCCTTCATCTTTCTTCAGCTATTTCTCCATTTTTTACTTCCTCTATTGACCCCAAATCTCCAAGAGTCTATTTACCCACTATCTTCAGTTCTTCTCTCTTCATCTCTTTTCAACTCAATTATTCTAAATTCAATAGTCAGTTCTAAGTTCCTCATTCTACTTATCCTATTAGTAATATTCAACAACATTGATCTCTCTCTTTCTTAAGACACTATATTTACTTGCTTTTGCAAATGCCTGCTCTCCTGGTTTGCTCGCCCTCCTACTCACTTTTTTGCTCTTCTTTGCTGACTCTCCTTTTATTGGCCTCTAAGAATTAGGGTATCCTGAGGTGCAATCTCTGGACAGTTCCTCTTCTCTTCCTAGTTTTATGCCAAATGCTCTGGTTCAGTACCCCAGATTAACTACCATTTATGCCAGTAGTTCCCAAGGGGGATGATTTTGCCCCCCAAGAGACATCTGGCAATGTCTGAAGACATGTTTGGTTGTCACAACTGGGAGCAGGTGCTATTGTCAGCTAGGGATAGAGGCCAGCGATGCTGCTGAACATCCTAAATGCATAGAATAACAAAACAAAAATGTCCTCCACGACTAAAATGTACCCAGTCCAAATGTCAACAGTGTGAAGGCTGAGAAACCCTTATTGACCCAGTCATCTGAACTCCAGGCTAAAATGCCCAACTTCCTATTAACATTGTTCGTTTGGATTTTTAACAGTTCAGACTTAACATATCTCAAACTGAAGTTTGGATTCCCTCTGCCTCAGCTCAGGTTCTGTAGAAAACAACCTGAGACAGGATTTACACTTTAATGGCAGGTGTGATCTCTGGGGGAACTGAGAGAAAAGAGAAAGGTGAGATAAAGAAGGAGAGTGTGCAACTCAAGGTGATGAGTTACCAAGCTTGCCACGGCTCCACGAGCCTTGTCATTAGACTATGTGGTTGCTTGTCTCTGAAATGAATAAAAGGAGAAGGAATTTATCTATAGGCTTCAACTTATCTCATATCTTCTACTGGGCAAGCTCCCACTGTTCCGTTGAGCTAATGCCTCCATATGGCTGTGTTGTTCACCTGGATTTTTGCAGTCTTGAGGAATCCAGATTCCACTCATTGCAGTGTGGTCAACCTCAGGAAGCAGAGCTCTGTGCCCACACAGAGTTGGCTGTCTCAGCAGTGGCTGAGGCAGTACAAGTGGCCCCAGGCAAGAAGATTGGAGAGGCAGAGAGAATCCGAGAAGGGGCCTCAACTGCCCAATGCAGTAATAACTAAAGATACACAAGATACCAGACTCTAGGTAGCTCACATGATGGCCATCCAATCCACTCTTCTAGTAAATGACATTACCATCTACCTGGTTACTAAGGCTACAAACCTAGGAGATATTCTTGAAACATGTCTTTGCCTGCCCCACATCCAAAATCATGCCATCTCTATTTTTAAAATGTGATCCTATGCCAATCCCTTCTCATAAGCCTATCTCTGTCTTCCTTATTTAAGCCATTATTGCCTGTGCTACTTAATAACCTCCAACCTCATGCCTCATTTCCTGTAGCCAGAGCGATCTTTACAAACAGTAAATCTTATTATATTACTTCATGGATCCAAGTCCTCCGATAGCTTCCATTGCATCAGAATAAAATAAAATATTCTTACAGTGGCCTGAGATACCCTGTACTATCTGCCCTTTGCTTAGTTTTCCTACCTACCTTCTACAGCAGCCCCCTTGTCACTCCTTCCTTGCTGCATTGTCTCCCTAGCATGTTAAGCTTGCCCTTGCCTCAGGACCTTTGCACTGGCTCTGACACCTACCCTGAGCTTCCTACTCCTTGCTCTCTCTCCTCTTGAAGTTCTTTATTGAAATATTACCTCTACAAGAGAGGCCCTTCCTGGCCATGTAAACCTATATTTGTTAGTCTCTATCCCCTTTTCTTAAGTTTCTTTACTTAACATTATAACGTGTGATTTATCTGTTCATTGTCTGTTTCTCCCACCAGAATATGATCTACGTGAGGTCTGAGACCTAATGTGCCTTAGTTAATACTGTGTCTCCAATGCTACAACATGTCTAACGCATAGTTGGGGCTGAGCAAATATTTGTTGAATGAATAAATACCTTCCAACCCTTGCCAACGGTGGGCTTGTATTAAGAATGATGAGCTCCCAGCTTAACACTTTTCTCGCAGTTCCTTAGAGGTCCAGTCCTGCTCTAAACACTTCTGTCTGCTAGGGATGTTGAAAAGCTCCTGATCTTATCATGCATCCTAATAAAACCCCGCGTTTAGTAACTTGTGATCCCACTCAGTCTGTGAGTCTCTTCTGGTAAGGCAATCGCCAAAAGCTGAATCGGGGAAAGTGCACCCACATGAATCTAGGAGATAACGGCCCCAGAGGTGTTTGAAGAAGGAAGGGAGAGGGAGGCACAGGAGCAGAGTAGGGGAGCCAGGAGTGCCAGGACCTGGTCAGCAAATGTTTGTCAGGTCCAGTAGGTTATGTGTGAGAGGGCTGTCACAGCAGCAGCTGCAATCACAGCAGCAGCAACAACAAAAACAAGGGACCTGACAATACTGTAGCGCAAAGCTTTATGGTTTCTTATTTTTCTTTTATTTATTTAGCAATAAAGCGGTAGTACAGAAAGGTCGAATTAGCGGGATAGAATATGTGTGTGGAAAGTGGGAAAAGGGCAGAGCTTCGTTCCTAAAGGAAAAGGTGGGGTAGGGATCTGGAGGAGCGGAGAGAACAAATACTTTTATTTTGCTGTGAAGAAGGCTGGAGTCTGAATTTGGGGGAGGGACTTAACTAGCTCCGTACCCAGAATTATTGCACTACCTGGGCAACCCCGCCGAGGTCCCTGCCCTCTAGCCACAAGGGAGTGGAGAGCGCACAGCCACCGGCTTTGCTTATGGAGGTGGGAGGCCAAGGCAGGAGGTGGGGAGATCCGCGATCGTGCGAAGTCGGGGGGCGGGGGGAGGGGGGAGGGGGGGCAACGCAGCGGGCGCAACCAATCCGCAGCGACTCCGGGCTCCGGCAGCTCCTTAGAGACTCGCTGCATTCGAAGCACCGGCTGCCGCTGGCTTTCGCGCCGCCGCGGAGGCGCAGCGCCCCGGGGGGCACTGCTTGTGCTGCATTCGGTGCACCACGCACACCCTGGCTGGTGCTGCCCTGCGCCTCTGTGCGGACCTTTTCCCGAAGAAGTTGCACGCCTTGCAAGGGAGGCACCAGGCCGGGAAAAGAAGCTACGGGAGGAAGAGCATGGTGGGAGGTGAGGGCAGGCGACTTGCTTCTCAGATTAGTCCCAATTAGCACCAAGTTGGCAGATCACCAAACCACGAAGCCTTTGGCGCTTGGCCATATTATCCGTATTTAAAAATAATCTGATCTTAAGAAAACTTCCGACTCCCGTCGTAGGTCAAAGAGGGACACACTCTCAACATCACCTCCTCTCAGTAACACTATGTAACACAAACCCAGGTGATCCCCCCTCCCCCCCGCCCACTGCAGAGCCCTCCCTCAAGTCCGCATCTCTCCGAGAACTGCACGGAGAAGCTGGGTCGGCTTCTGCCAAGAGCGCCCGGCGGGAGGGGCGAGATGACACGCCGAGCGTGGCCAACACAGCGGATTACTGTGGGACTGCACAAGCGCAACCCCGTCCGAGGAGTTCTGCCAGGAACACCGCCGCCTGCATTGCGTCGGACCTGACCATTTGGAACGTGAAATTCCCGGGGAAGGTCACGGCCAGGGACCTGGCGTGTGCGGGGCTGTGGGCCATAGGAGAGAAGAACCGGCTCTGCTTTTCTGGCGGAAGGAAAAAGCTGTGCTGGCAAGAGTGGGAACTGAATGCAGCCCCCCTCTGAGGAACCACCCCCTCACAATTTCCAGCTACCTCCTTGCTCCTGCCCTCCCCCGCCCGCCCCAACCTACGCCCGGGCGGGCCAATCGCAGCTCCGCATTCCAGGCGCGTTCTCAGGTTTCTGCTGATCTTGCAGCGCCCAGAAATGGACCAAGCGGACCGGCCGCCGCTCGCATCCTGCCCCGCTTGGCGCTCCTAACCGCTGCCGGCGCACCGCGGAGCCCTGGCGGGGTTCCCACGGGGACGCGGGGAGCGGAGGGCACCGGAGAGCCATGTAGACCCACGCTGTGGCTCGCTCGCCTCCTCGGGGATCGAATCAAGGACTCCCAGAGTGTTCAGAGGGGGCGAGGGTGCCGTTCGCCGTCATTTGCTTCAGAGAGCTTTGGGAGAGGGTGGCACTCTGATTTTCCGCCTCGCATCCTCCGGAACTCCCTGCGCCGGAGAGAGGACGGCGTCTCCAGGTTGCTGACAACGGGTGAGAATGGGGAGCGGGAACGGACCTTTCCCCGGCGTGGTTCCGAAAAGCCATCGTCCCACTCAAGGGGCTTAGGACCGGGGAGCGAGGGCGGAGGGCGACGAATTTGCCCCGGCGCCTCGCGGATGCTCCTGCGGCGGCGGCGGCCGCGGCTCCCGCCCGGGCACCGCAAACGCGACCTGCCGCAGTTCCACTCGGGCTCGCCTTCCACTCAGCACCGCCCCTGCTCCAAGCCGGCCGACCAGGTAGGGGGCTCCCCGGTTCCGGGCTGCTGCAGAAGCGGGGGTCGGGTGATAGGTGGGGGAACTGGGGGGATGGGGGTGCTGCCTGGGACCTGGAGCTCCCCAGCGCCTCCAGGCGCTTCCTCCCCCCTCTCTAGTTTAACGAAGTTGTAAACAGATGGGCTGCTGGGCATTTGGGAAAGTGGGATGGGAGAACCCCAAACTTGGATTTCCGGGTGTCTGTCTGTGTGTCTGTCCAGCAGAAGTCCAGTGCTTTCTGGAAAAACCAGGGGTCTGTGGTCTTCGGTGTCTGTAGGTCCGTCCCATCCGAATGCTTCTGATTTTCTACTTCCGTATCACTTTCTATTTCTCTGCAGCGTCCATCGATCGCCCTGGTGGGAGCTTAGAAGGCGGCAGGCGAAGAGGGGTAGGAGGGGGGAGAGCCGAGGAGAAGCGGAGGGGGTGTCAGGAGAGGGGATCTGCCCGAGCCAACTCTGCACGGGTCCGAGGAGGGCTCGCGGCGGGGAGGGGAGGCCAGGTGACCCCCGAAGCGATGGCCCTGCTCTCTAGAACAGCACTGCATTAAGGCGCCTCGGAACAGAACGAAACACCAACCCTCCCCCACCCCACCTCGCTGCAAAGAAAGCTGCACCCTTGGCTGCTGCGGCGGGAGAGGGTTTTCCAAACTCCGCCAAAGGCGGGGTGTAGGGCAAGGGAGCCGGAAGCCAAGGCGCAGATCTCTGGGCCTGCGCTCTTTGCAGCCCCTCCCCCCTGAGCGTGGGGGAGACGCGCACTCCGGTGGGGGGGGCGCTGGGGTCCCCCCCACCCGTCCCCTCTCCGTCCTTCCCACCGCCCGCCTTCTCCTGGGCTCTCCCCCCTGCACGTGGCTCCCACCATGACGGTGATGTCTGGGGAGAACGCCGAGGAGGCGTCGGCCACCCCGGGTCACCCCCAGGACGGCAGCTACCCGCGGCTGGCCGACCCCGAGGACCACGAGTGCTGCGAGCGCGTGGTGATCAACATCTCCGGGCTGCGCTTCGAGACGCAGCTCAAGACGCTGGCGCAGTTCCCCAACACGCTGCTGGGGAACCCCAAGAAGCGCATGCGCTACTTCGACCCGCTGAGGAATGAGTACTTCTTCGACCGCAACCGGCCCAGCTTCGACGCCATCCTCTACTACTACCAGTCAGGGGGCCGGCTGCGGAGGCCGGTCAACGTGCCGCTGGACATGTTCTCCGAGGAGATTAAGTTCTACGAGCTGGGCGAGGAGGCCATGGAGAAGTTCCGGGAGGACGAGGGCTTCATCAAGGAGGAGGAGCGCCCCCTGCCCGAGAAGGAGTACCAGCGCCAGGTGTGGCTGCTCTTCGAGTACCCGGAGAGCTCGGGCGCCGCGCGCGTCATTGCCATCGTCTCGGTCATGGTCATCCTCATCTCCATCGTCATCTTCTGCCTGGAGACGCTGCCCGAGCTGAAGGGCGATAAGGACTTCGCGGGCACCGTCCACCGCATCGACAACACCACGGTCGTCTACACCTCCAACTTCTTCACGGACCCCTTCTTCATCGTGGAGACCCTGTGCATCATCTGGTTCTCCTTCGAGCTGGTGGTGCGGTTCATCGCCTGCCCCAGCAAGGCGGACTTCTTCAAGAACATCATGAACTTCATCGACATCGTGGCCATCATCCCCTACTTCATCACCCTGGGCACCGAGATAGCCGAGCAGGAGGGGAACCAGAAGGGCGAGCAGGCCACCTCGCTGGCCATCCTCAGGGTCATCCGCTTGGTAAGGGTTTTTAGAATCTTCAAACTCTCCCGCCACTCTAAGGGCCTCCAGATCCTGGGCCAGACCCTCAAGGCTAGCATGCGAGAGCTAGGGCTTCTCATCTTCTTCCTCTTCATTGGGGTCATCCTGTTCTCTAGCGCAGTGTACTTTGCCGAGGCGGAAGAAGCTGAGTCGCACTTCTCCAGTATCCCCGATGCTTTCTGGTGGGCGGTGGTGTCCATGACCACTGTAGGATATGGTGACATGTACCCTGTGACAATTGGAGGCAAGATCGTGGGCTCCTTGTGTGCCATCGCTGGTGTGCTGACAATTGCCCTGCCCGTACCTGTCATTGTGTCCAATTTCAACTATTTCTACCACCGAGAAACTGAGGGGGAAGAGCAGGCTCAGCTGCTCCACGTTAGCTCCCCTAACTTAGCCTCTGACAGTGACCTCAGTCGGCGCAGTTCCTCTACTCTCAGCAAATCTGAGTACATGGAGATCGAAGAGGATATGAATAATAGCATAGCCCATTATAGACAGGCCAACATCAGAACTGGCAATTGCACCACAGCCAACCAAAACTGCGTTAATAAGAGCAAGCTACTGACCGATGTTTAAAAAGCCAAGCAAACAAAAAAAGCCCCACTTAGCCGCTTGAAAGACTTAAAAACAAAACAAAAGCCCTGGTGGCCCATGTCACTCCTTGTCGCTACTTTACTAGTCTTTGAAAGCTCTGTGTAACTGTCAGTGCATTATTGCATTGTGGATTTTGGGGATGGCCAATCAGAAGCTTTCAAGATCCATTAAAAAAAAAACCCACACCTATTTTCATTTTATTAAAAATGGGAAAAGAAAGTGTATTTTATAAAACTGGTGTAAAAAAAATCAGCCCATAAGCTAGTCTAGGTAAAATAAGATTCAGATGCTTCCCCAGACCGAAACATTGGTAATCCCTGGGCTTCTTTAACTTTTTTTCTTTTCACTAGAAACCAGGTGATCACGTAGACATAGAAAATTAAAAGTTGCATGGGAATCCAATAAAAAACAATCTTTGCAAACTGCACGGTACATTTAAGACAGTGCATCTGATGATATATAATAGGATATACCAGCTAAAGTGGGTAACAAACAAATGTTATTTTGATCCACTGAACTGCGTATTATAAGGTGGGGAAAAAAGCAAACAGAATTACGTTAAGACTGGTTCATAAAGCACCTCATCACTCTGATGCTGGTCCTGGTCTTTAGAGTTTCGCCCTTTGTCCCATTCTCCTTCTTTTCAAACTATTCTCTAAGAAACAGATAAAAAGTAATTGATTCATCTGCAGTGCTGCTAAGTTTCTCAACTGCAGGTGACCCCCAACACAGGTCTTGTCTCACTGGTCCTGTACCCTGACCCCTGGCCTCCAGAACTGGATGTAAAACCTTAGCCTCCTTATTGCAAGAGAGCACAAATGGAGTTAAATGTAAGCATATTTGATTCTGATACTTATTTTACAATCGCATGCCGAGAACGTTAACTCAGACAATAGGGGATAAGCTTACGTTTGAATCGACTCTTCTAAAAATAGATCCTTTTTTCATTTGCATTCACCAAAAGTGCACTCCTTTATTTATTAACTATTTTATTAGCAAATAAAGTACTGTATTTAAGTGCATATGTTAGTCAGATGGGAACAATAACTTTTTGGAGCTCAAAGCATGTTCTCTTATTCAACATTATGGCCTATTTGATTAAGGTGTACCTTGAATTAATTAATGCATGATTTCAGTAAAAAGAAATAAATAAAAAATAAATAAAAACTACAAGTTTGTGGGATGAAGGGCCCAAAGAAATAATGGGGGTGGGGGTGGGGGTGGGGGTGGGGTAGGGGTCGGGGGGTGCTCAGTCAATTTTCCTGCCTTTGCTCAGGGAAATGTCAGGTTTCTGTGCAGGTGTAGGCAGAGAGAGAACCAACATGCCCATCCTTAAAGGGAAGCTATATGGGAAACAAAATAAGTCATCAAGGTATATATAGCAACACCTAAGAACAAGTATTATTTCTAGCTGAAGATAAACACAAGCAAAACAAACAAACAAAAAAAGGTGCAATACTGCATGTTTTTTGGTGCATTCTTAAGATGTAAATGAAAATGTTTATCTATTGTATGCATCCAAAGCAGAGCTGATTTCTTTTTGCAGTCATGATTTGAAGTCTGTAAAGGCTTTAGCCCTTCCCTTGAGTCACCCTGAAGAAACTTAACCAATTGATTTAATAGTTGCTTAGTGCCTTTATCCTGTACCCACAGCGAACTGCAGAAAGTGCCTCCATTAACACAGCTGAGAAGTTATGTAACAAAGAGAGGAAGGGTTGGGGCACAGGTATTTTGCTTTTCCTGTTTCCATCCTCGCTATCTCACTGTACCACTGTGAGAAGACCACACCGTCTGAACTCTGGAGAGGAGAGATCCAGGAGGGTGCTGTTTCTCTGGCCATCCACTGGACCGAGTCCCTTTGGCAGCCTGATGTGGGATGTAAAACTGGGACCTGAGACCTAGCTTCGAACTGGACATGAACCATGAACTCGTTTTTTTCCCCCTCTTCTCCACCAGAGCCAAGATAAACTTTTTGGGAATTTGTTTCCCATTGAGGGCCACTCTGGACATCCAGGGCTTCCTCAGGTCCAGTGCAGTGTTTTTGTGCATTTCTGTATTCCTCTTTCAGCAACAGCGCTTTGCAGATCTCTGATAGTCTGATCTTTCCGGCATCGTTGTGCATGTGGGAAGGAACACTCAGTTCATAATAACATTTCCTAGGCCCTCCCTCCTGGTCCATGCTCTTGAGATATTTCCTATGATCTTCCTTCCTGGCGCTCACTTCACAGGCCAAGCATCTTCCAGCACCCAGCCCAGAGAGCAGCTGAGACCCTGAGCCTAGCGGAAAGAGAGCCACAAAATGCAGGCCTCGGGGGCCCACCAGCTGTCCACCAATGGAGAGGCACTCACTGCCTTTTTAAGGACACCAAGTGGGGATCTTCATTCTGCACTTAGCATGTGGCCGCTTACTGCTGACCACCTTACCTTTCTGCCCTGCTTCTTCTGGGACTCTCTCCCTTTACCCCCATTCCTTCTTCACTTTATCCTAGACCTATCAGTGAGGCAATAAACGAAGAAACTAGCGTGCCACCCAGGCTGGTTCACTCTGTTGAGAGAAAGAACACGGATATTTTCTTTTCCTATGCTACTCTGTGAATCTGTAAGACTAATGTAACATCATGGAAGATGAGGAGCAAAGGACTGCGCACATCTGACTGCATAAACCCTCCCCTGTAATGTTTCCTTCTCTTTTGAATCTTGACTCATCTTGGCTATTCCTTTCCCACCTGCTTCAAAGTCCCCAGTTGGAAAAAATGCAACCGCCTCCAAATTTCTGGGGATATTGTGTGGTCTTTTAGTTAGACTCTGAGATCTAGGACACGTGGAGCTTGAAACGAGGCACTCTGTCAACAGCAATAATCCGCTCAGTACTGTGGGATGGTTGGGTCAGAGGATGAGAAAACGGGACCAAGACTGAGGAGATGAACTTTGGCTTCCTGGTATACCTCTCGTAGTTAGATGCTGGACTGGTGATTCTTCTGCATGTGTGACAGGAAAAAGTGCTGCATGCAGAGAATCTGTTGGCCTGGGACTAGGGGTGAGCTGTTGTTACGAATTTGAGTGGTAGGGGGAAATGAATGCTGCTCCATCTGTAGCTCACCGCAACCAAGTCAGTAAGAATGAAGTATCGGGACTGTGTAGCATAGGCATGTGAAGTTTCACAAAGCTCTTACCCCTGCACTGCAATGTGCTGAGATGTTTTTGTAGACCTGAAGGTGCACTCCACAAAACTGCCTATTTAGTAATGACTATCTTTTGGTTTACTTACTCATATTTATTTTGTCAGGCTTTTTACCTTTCCACCCCCTTCCTAACACTTGAGCTTTAATGGCTCGTATCCTGAATACGATCCCGAAGGAGAAGACTTCTGACATGCTGATAGTCATAGCTCAGCTCTCCCAGTGTTTGGAGCTCTAGTTCAATAGGGTGACAGTGGAAGGGCTGGGTCACACCGAGGCTATTAGCCATCCCAGAATCTCTCAAGTGGTTAACTCACCTCAAATGATCTGAATTAGGGAGACCAAAGACATTTATTTCCTCTGTCCTCAGATTGATAGAAGGCAGATTGTCACCAGGAAAGGTTTTTGTTTTTGCATCTCCTCTTCCCCATCTGTGCACAGCCCTCCCTCATTCCCCCTTGAGAGCTGAGTTTCAATTATCAGTTAAAACAGTTCCTTGAGAGTGTGTTAGCGAGTTAGCCTAGCAAAATCAAATGAACCAATAGCTAATTCTTTCTTCTGAAGTCTGGGCAATGGACAATCATTTCTCTAAAATAAAGTTGTGTAGTAGGTTTAGGCTCCACTGTGCTGAAATCAAAGCACCTGCAACATCACAATCTTGACTCACTTGAGAGTTTTTTAATTCATTTAAATGGTAAGTGGGAATAGATTTCTTTAAGTAGACACTTAGTTTAATCCATAAGGGACCTTCTTCACATGGTGTATAGTTACGGATTCTTCAAATTTCTTAGCATTTGACACATAAGTACAAAATTTCCCAACCCTCCCATTTAATATAGGAAACCTCAAAACATGCTTTTTAATAATTTTATAACTGATTTTTCCTTTTTTGGGAGATTAGATCAAACAGAAAGGAGACAGAGAACCTTAGCAGAAAACAATTTCCCATTTCCTTTCAGGAATGACTTATTCCTGGGAGTGGTGAGAATTAGTGGGTGGTAACCATCCAGGGTATGAAATTATTAGAAAGAATATAAACTACCAAACAGTCATTTTATCTTCCCATTTTTTTCAAGGCAGGATGAAGTATTTTAATGTATATGTTCATTTCAAGAAGACAAATAAACTACAGTTTTTAAACCAGACACAACCCAAGTTCACTTGCTATCTCAGGAGGTGGTTCTCGCCCACCATGCAATGTGTTGGTACTTGTATTTATATTATGGAATTTCAGGGTATGCGAACATGTCCAGCATGACTCAGGTAAACCTTAGAAGAATGTACATTACTTACCATTTTTGTAAAGAATTGAACAGGAGCTGAGTTAACCAACACTGTTCCATAATCTTGGGTCACTGTGTGAACTCATTCAGGGTATAGGTGTAAGGTTTAGAGGTCTTGGGATCAAATGCCAGTCTGTGCTCAGGCAAAATGACCTTGGGCTTTCTTGGGAAGTCCAGTGTGTATGTAAGGGGTGAAGCTGCTGACCTCAGGACTGTTAGCTTTAAGGAGATTAGCCCTGATCACTATGATTTTCATTTAGGAGCTAACTAGGAGTTTATGACATGAAACTTCAAAGACTATAGAAAAGCTTTGTACCATAATCGGAGAGGAAGAAATGATATAGGGAAAAACAAAACAAAACACAAAATCCCTTGCAACCTTGCAAAATATTCCAGGTCAAAAATTGTCTCTCCTCCACACCTTGCAGAAATACTGTACTCTTCAATGCACTGTGTTATGCAGCAGCTCTAAGTAGACATCATGAGCTCTAGATGACATACCTCTAATCGTAAAGATAAAGTATTACCAAGGCTAAATATAACAATTGAGTATATTAATTTCAAGTGCACCATCAGGACAACAAACCATTGAAGCTGGAAAAGCATTCTTTTATTTCTTAAATTTGCCCATTGCTTACCCCTTGAGTTGAGGATGTGTCTCTTGTTCGCCTACTGTGCATCCCTGCCCTAACTGTCTAATATGTCAGGTAGAGGACGCTGAATGTTATGAATTGAGAACCTTATGGAAGCGCATAGTTTTCATCTATGCAATTTTACTTGCTTCTGTCACTTTATGATCTGTTCATATTTGGCATCAATTAAAGATAATTTTTATGGATCTTATCAAGGAATATCTTGACTGTTTTTTTGGGTTTTTTGTCTCATGTTTAACTGGCCTTTTGGCAGCTCTTTTGTGTAGGGTTTCTTTAAATAACATGGTGGATACAGGCCTTATTTTCTTTGAAACTCCTGAACTTCCATTTCTTTTGTACAAGGAAATATGCAGGGGTTGAATTTTGACAATAAATTCACAATCTGGATTCAGGTAAGATCCCGAGGAGAGGCCTTTGGAATTTGGTTTATGAAAGCAATCGGGACCGAGCTTTGAAAAAGGAAAATGAAATGAGACTCAAGGGAGTAAAGTAATTGATTATATTCACTTAAATTGTTTTTTATTTTAAACTGTACTTTTCATTCATAGTCTAAGCTTTTCAGGAAGGATAATGGTATGTGTGTGTGTGTGTGTGTGTGTGTGTGTGTGTAACAGCACTGTAGTCTGTCATCAAATATCTTGATGGTTACAATATGGTGTTGGAAGTGATTTTGATGTAGAAAAACAAAATGATTCCTAGCTGTTCTTTACATGGACTTTCCCCACATAGTTCTATTTGTGGTTAACATGTCTTTCTTCCTGTTGGTTTTTTTTAAATGACTTGGTGTATTTCCTTTTGATTCTTTCCTTCTTTGTGAATATCATTATATATATATGTATATATATCTTTTATTGTCAAAGCAAACAGGGTTACATGCTTTATGACACGTTTCTGTTATATGCCAGATGCATTGGGTGGCTGGGCTGGTGTGTCGTCATAGAAGTCTGTTGCATTGTGATGGGTTAAAATTGTAAGATTTGGAGACAAATCTTGGTTTTGCTGTAGAAATTGCTGCTGAAAGTAGACCAGGAGGCTAAGCAGGCTGTCTAGGACTTTTTGTTGTGGTCAGAAAACAGGCCAGGCTGAGTTCTGACAAACGGGTACGAGAAAGCCAGAGCCACATCAATGATAGTGGGCAAATGCGCCAGGACATTCCCAACCCTGAGAGTTTGTCTCAAAGCTCAGCCTTGGAATGGTTTTCTTGAAGCAGAAGCAGAACCATCCAGGTAGCTGCAAGGCTAGGGCTATTACTGGAAACTTTATTGTTTACAGAGCTTCAAAAAAGAAGGCAAGTCAGTTTTAAGGGAGACCAACCAGAGGAGTCAAGAACAGAGAGCTGATGCGGTCTGATCCCAGTCACTTCGCCATTAGGGAGGGAAGCTGGCTGCTGTGTCCTGCAGTCAACATAGGCTCGTCAGGACCCCCGCCAGACTTGCCTGTGAAGGAAAGTCTAACCCTGAGGCGGGATTGCAGATGTAGGACAGCATGTTCACATTGCACAACTGGAAAGCAGCTCTTCGAACCAGCTTAAATGCAGGTAGCAATTGAAAAGATCCTATTTAATTAATTGAATCTAATATACCATCAATTTTAAGATGTATGTTTTCTTAAAGAGAGAACCTTGGCAGTTATGACCCACGCTTGCATTGATTCATCTCAATTTTGGAGATATAAATGGAAAAAGAAAGAAATAAAAAAGCACCCAAAAGGAATCTTGGAATCCATGATGGACTACAGTGATTCTGTTTGCCGCACCCCCCCCCCCCCGCTTGTTTCTTGGTGTGATAATGAGTTTGAATTGTAAACCCATTAAATTTGGAAGTTTCCTTCAGACCTGAAATCTATCTAGAACGGTGGTTCTCAACCCTCAGGCCTTTTAAATACAGTTCCTCATGTTGTGACCCAACCATAAAATTATTTTTGTTGCTACTTCATAACTGTAATGTTGCTACTGTTATGAATCGTAATGTAAATATCTGATATGCAGGATGGTCTTAGGCGACCCCTGTGAAAGGGTCGTTAGACCGCCAAAGGGGTCACGACCCACAGGTTGAGAACCGCTGGTCTAGGACATTTAGACCTGCTTTTAACTATCTTTTCATCTCACAGCGCTTTTGCTCAGTCCTACCCTTAATGCAGGCCTTGTTGGGAGCATGCTTTGCAGCTCTACATCTTCATGCTCTTTAGCATCCAGGGATCATTTACCCAAGACCTCGGATTTAATCTGCCAGAAGGAAAGAGGTTTGGTCTTGCTGCTCCCTCCCTTGCCCCTAATAGCACTCCTCCTATTACCAAACATTCAGCACCTTCACAGCCCTTGGCTTTTATCAAGTTAAAGGCAATCTGACGCTCGTTCCCACTGAGCTGCTAATAGCAACACCTCCAGTGTGTATAGCTCTCCTTGCAGTTTTCAGATCACTTCCACATTAATTATATTGCTTTATTCAACTTGGCGAATTAGGTAGGCCTGATATTGCTGCCTTTGTTTTATAGTTCAAGGGACCTGCCAAAGGTTGCTGGGAGGAGCAGGCCTAGGCTTATTGGTGATTTCCTGGTATGAACTCTGAGTATTTATTGAATTGATGAAATGCTAGAATGAGTAATGTCACTTGTTAAAGAAAAATCCGTGGGTTTTGTGTAGGGGGCAAAGGTTCTTTGAGCCTCAATTGCTCATTTCTAAAATGGAAATGTAATAACACATAGGGTTGTGTGGACTAAATGAGATAATATAGGTTAACATGTTTGGGAAATTCTAACGCGTCTACAAATATGAGATATTAGTAGATATATTATCCTATATAATAAAAGGGTAATATGCAAATTGACTCTAACAGCAGAACCACTGGGAATGACTGGTCACTGTGACACACACTGACCACCAGGGGGCAGATGCTCAATGCAGGAGCTGCCCCTGGTGCTCAGTGCACTCCTGCAGGGGGAGTTCTGCTCAGCCACAAGCCAGACTGATGGCTGCCAGTACAGCAGTGGTGGTAGGAGCCTCTCCTGCCTCCTCAGCAGCACTAAGGATGTCCGACTGAAGCTTAGGCCTGCTCCCTGTTGGCAAGTGGACATCCCCCGAGGGCTCCTGGGCTACCAGAGGGATGTCTCACTGCCAGCTTAGGCCGCTTCCCAAGGGGGAGTGGGCCTAAGCCAGCAGGTGGACATCCCCCGAGGGGTCCCAGACTGCGAGAGGGCACAGGCTGGGCTGAGGAACTCCCCACCCATGAGTGCACAAATTTTTGTGCACCAGACCTCTAGTTATTTATAATAATGAAAGGAGGAAGAAGACAAGACGGCCTCTAGGATATTCTTTTTAATTTTTTATTTTGATTGATTTCAGAGAGAGGAAGGGAGAGGGAGAGAGAGACAGAAACATCAATGATGAGAGAGAATCATTGATCAGTTGCCTCCTACTGGGGATCGAGCCCACAACCTGGGCATGTGCCCTGAATGGAAATCCAACCAGGTGACCTCTTGGTGCATGGGTCGATTGATGCTCAACCACTGAGGCACCAGGCTGGAGACCTCTGATAACTCCTCCTCAGAGGAGAAGCCACACTTTAAAGGAAGACTCTAGGTGCACAACATAGTGGTCAGACATTTATATAATTTACAAAATGATCACCCCAATAAATCTAGCATCAATCTGATACAATATTATTGACCATATTCTGTTACCTATGATGCATTTTACACCCCCGTGACTATTCTGTAACTATCAATTTCTACTTTCTTTTTATTTTTCACCATCCCAACCTCTCTCCCACCTGCAACCATCAAAATGTTCTCTGTATCTATGAGTCTGTTTCTGTTTTTGTTTGCTTGTTTATTTCAGCTTTTGGATTCCACATATAAGGAAAATCGTATGGCATTTGTCTTTTTCTGTCTGACTTATTTCACTCAGCAGCAACACCCACAAGATCAGTGGTTCTCAACCTTCTGGCCTTTTAAATACAGTTCCTCATGTTGTGACCCAACCATAACATTATTTTCATTGCTACTTCATAACTGTAATGTTGCTACTGTTAAGAATTTTAATGTAAATATCTGATATGCAGGATGGTCTTAGGCGACCCCCGTGAAAGGGTCGGTCAACCGCCAAAAGGATCGCGACCCACTGGTTGAGAACCGCTGCTCTAGATCCATCGTTGTTGTTGCAGATGGCAAGTTTTCATGCTTTCTTAAAGGCTGAATCATATTCTATTGTACATATGCCTAAAACTAATATAATATTATATGTCAACTGTAATTTTAAAAAAATAAAAGATTTTTTATAAAAAGAAGACTCCAGTGTAGGTCAGATGCTTAACTCAAAGATTAACTATATAATGTGGAAACGTGAAGACTTTGGGCAGATGTTTTTATCAGGAAACTTCAGTACACCCCTTATCTAATACCAGGCATGCAGCTGCCTCACAGAATGCGGCACCACCAGTTCTAGTTTGTTTTGCCCTTGCCCCGACACATATCACTATTATACATCTCCAAGCCCAAATTCCTTGCAATAAGTTGAGGAAACAGAAGGTATCTTTAATAATTTACGTCACTTCTGATTGCCTCATTTCCTCCATATGCACAATATTGTGTGATTTGATATTTTTCTTTCCACCTGTGAATATTTAGAAATAAAGCAAGATGTTGTTTGCAAAGTTTTCTCACATGCCTGTATGAGAGACATTATGTAAATATAAAAACCTATTCTTAACTTTCTTTGCTAAAAATAAAATGACCCTTACTAGTATTCATGACTCAGTACAGTCTTTTTTTGACTAGCACATACTAAGAAGATGCTTATAAAAATTTGTAAGTTATAATACCTCTACTGTGGTCCATTCTTTCTTAAAACTGATAAAGTAGTCATAATGTAAATAGCAGGAAGACTTGTATCTACTTTTATTAAAGAATTTAATTGTATTTAAGTAAGGAGTTCAGTGTCTGTTAGACTCTTTGGTTCATGAAATATATTAGAGTAGCATTACGGGGCTAGATTGAATTCTCAAACCTACTAGTGATTTTTGAAAGTAGATTTTATGTGTTCTGTTCATGCTAGCTGTTACAGATAACATTCTCAACGTTGTTGCTGGTACTGAGCATTAAATGCATTTTAGGAATGTTTCCAGAGACAGTAATTCCAGTTGATATTTATTTTTTCAAAATTGAAATCGGAGGATGATCAATGAATAGAGGCTTAACCTTAGGATAATTGTTTTGAGCTCAGGGCCAAATCCACCTCTATTAAAAATACTATTCCTCAATATACTGAGTTAAGAATATTTATAAATCCAAGATAGTTTAATTATTTCTACAGTGATTCTTTTTTGCATTTCATGCAATATCATTATCTCACTGTGTTGGAAAGGAAGTTATTTTGTTTTCTATGCATTTCAAAGAGAATCTCTCTGAGGCTCTTAAAGATTCACTCCACCAAATGTTCTCTCTTCATTAACAAGCAAATGGTTTTTCATCTTAGAGAAAGTTGTGTATATATGTCAGTTCTAAAAGAGATGCCCGGCTCAGTTTTTGAAAGGTTACAGGATATTGTCTTATTCTTAAGGGACATTTCTAGTTAAGATGGGATAGCTTTCTTTTAAGTTTCAAGAGGAAGAAGACCACCTTAGTTGTCATTTAGAAAATGATGCTTAATGGGTAAAGGTGAGTACTTTAGACATCATTTAATCACAACATTGGTAATTCACAAAATAAAGTAATTAAAGTTTAAAACACAATGATTTGTGCATTGGAAGAAAAATGTCCACTGCTGGAACTCCAAATGATACATTAGAAGGACACCCACTGGATGGGCAAAAAGAGGTTGCTTAGCATGAAAGTCATATACTTGACTTTAATTATAATGGGAAAGAGTTTGAGAATGATAATGTTTTACCTGCCTGAAGGTGGAAAGTTTGGCAGGGACAGTTTCAAGTCTGTAGATTTCAGATGTATGATTAGGAAACAAGATGGCATGTGGGGGATTTGAGACACTGGCTTATCTGTTGCACAATTAGTGCAATACTTTATCTATTGCACAATTAGTTTTAAGTCACTCATTAATAATCCATGGTTATTATGATGACTGAGATAACGGTTCATCAGCTAATGCGATTTAATGTTGTGATGTTTTTAAGAAGCCATATAAACTGTCTTATAGGTACATTTACTGTGCTCAGTGGTCAACCAAGTTGTGATGGAAATGGTTGTTGGACTCGGCACTAAATTATCTAGGAAATTTACTCATGTCCAGTGTGAAAGGTTCGTTGTTATCTTGGATTTTATAGAAAGAGGAATTCATTAAATGACTTTATGGTTTGATATTGGGAAGCCTTAAATTCTAGTAATCAAAACCAAAGAACAACATTTCTGTTGGTCAAACCTACTTAGTGACCTGAAGGCAAAATTATTAAAGATGATTTTAAAAAGACAGCCAGGCCAGTGTGGCTTAGTGGTTGAGCATCAACCTATGAACCAGGAGGTCACTGTTTGATCCCCTGCCAGGGCACATCCCTAGTAGGAGACATGCAGGAGGCAGTCAATAGATGATTCTCTGTCATCATTGATGTTTTTATCTCTCTCTCTCTCTCTCTCTCTCTCTCTCTCTCTCTTCCTTTCTGAAATTGATAAAAATTTGTTTTTTTAAAAAGACAAAGTCTTGTATAAGTAATGAGGATAACCATGTTTCATTTAAATGTATTTTCTTCATATCTGATGATTCTATATTAAATGTAATTTCACCATTCACATAAATTATACAATTACTTTGTCAATGAGAATTCTAAATGTCTTAGTCTATTACAGCAGTCCCTACCTTCTCTTGTTGGATTGATATTTAACCCACATTGTATTAGGTTAAATTCCCCAATTCAGTAAACATAGTAGTTGATATTCTCAACAAAAACTGTGGTTCTTGCCATAGCCAGGTGGCTCAGATGGTTGGGCATTATTCTGTACTCCAAAAGGTTGCAGAATACTTTATCTGCAGGAATTCCAAATGGTACATTAGAGGGACACCCACTGGATGGGCAAAGAGAGGTTGTTTAGCATGAAAGTCATATACTTGACTTTAATTATAATTAAATTCCCAGTCAGGACATGTACTAAAGGAGTCTGATCAATGTGCCTGTCTCACATCAATGTTTCTCTCTCTCAGTTTCTCTCTCTCTCCCTTCTTTTCTTTCAAAAAAAAAAAGCAATGGAAACATATCCTCAGGCAAGGATAGGTATTCTATCTTTGGGGAAGAATCTTATTGTGGTTTACTTTAACAGAGATCGTAATTTTAATTAAAATAATTCATTGATAATTGAGTTTCCTCCCAAGACCTAAAGCTTGGACAGTGCCAAAAAATATATTTCTTCATTCATTCTGTTTGAGACTGGATTGGTGCATTTTTCACCTGCTTCCTTAAGAGGTCGAATGCTGTCAGTTAATTTTGTTGGGAAACTGTTGTTCATCTTCTTAGACCGTCTGGGGTTTGATTTGTTAGAGCATCACCTTTTAAACTGATGGTTGTACACATTCTGTTATTTCGTGAGAGCCTTAAAACTTATTTTACTGGCATGTACTTCAATGTCGTACCTTTCAAAAGTGAAAATGGGAAAGGGAACCGTGCACTTAACCTGAAGATAGAGAAATATGACTATGTAAAAGTAAGTTGCTGGTGGAAAGATCTCTAGAATGGGAAATTATGTGCCAGGTATATTTTAGCCCTTATATATGCTGTTACATGCCCACACACCATTCATTTTAGGGTCCTAATATCTGTATTTCTAAGGAAATGCCTATTCCCAGCCCCAGGTCATACATGTATGTGTGTACACATATGTATACACACTAAGACACATGCACACAGATACCTGTTCCTCTATCTGTCCTCACACACTTTGACCTCTACTCATCTACCTGTCCATAAACATATAGGATCACCTGTGCTATAGGACAGGTATGTGTTAGCCCAAATGAGATACCTCTTTAAAGTTTGTGACCACTCTCTTTTAATTAAGCAAAAAAAAAAATTATAAAGATATCTTGATAAAGTTTTTCCATTTTGCAGTTAAAGAAACTGCCATTCAAATGAAAGGGGGAAATAAACAGCTGAAGTTGAGGACCTGGGGTGTGTTCCTCTGGCTCTGCGTCTCTCCTGCCTGGTTCACACTCTGTTGCTGCTCAGGCAGTTCAGGCCACGGTGACGGGCAGTGGCCTGGTGGACAATATGATGGCTAGAGAAGCGGTCATCTCTGAATATTGGTCTCCTCCTGTCTGGGCCATTTCCTTCTACTTTATTTAGTTCAAACAGTGTGTATTTTCTATCATTTGGTTTGCTGAGAAAGTGACATTCCTAAGTGGATTACTAGCTGAAAGCTCTAGGGTAGCACCTTGGATTTGCTAGAATTTGGGTTTGTGGGCCCACATCATGTCTCTGTACTACTCCAAGACTTCGTGTGCTGGTTTACAAATGTAGATGACAACAAGAATATTTATCTCAGCAATGCTATTTGGCTGACTTGCAAATGCCAAACTATTTCCATACTTTTTGAAGAAAGGTGTTTAAAATGCGTGCAAACACACACACACACACACACACACACTGCAAAACCCAGCAACACTCCTCAAATTTGAATGAGTGGGAGATGTCATTAATGAATGCAAATTTAAGTGATATCATATAGTAAAGGTATGCAGTTTCAGTATTATTTAAATTTATACCTCAGCTTAGACCCTCTAGTTTTGCTGAAATTCTAAATTTGCAGACTACGGGAAGGCACGCTTGTGTTTGCTCCATGTAGAATACCACATAGTTCAATGGTTCTTAGTCAGAGGGGAAATGTAATCAGTGTTCCTTTTCTATTTTTTACAATTTATAAGGGACTTTTGATCTTATTTGACCCTCACAACAGCCTTTGAGGTACCAGGAAAGGTTAGTTAGATATTTCTTTCCAATTCCTGGTTGAGTGTCCTGGGAAACAGCTAAAGGGTGGAGGTGAGACGCAGGGAGATTGTGAGGGTGTGCCCTTGGTGTTATACCTGAGGGGAAGAGAAAGCAGGGATGAGGAAGTTGGGCTGCAACATATCACAACAGAGGTGCAGCACGTCCCTGCAGGGAGTGCTGATGGGATGGTTCTTCAGAGTCGTCCTGAGTTGGGGTACCAGGACCAAGGCCTTCTGACACTCTTATTGACCTGCCTTTAGATTAGGCTGCCCTGGGAAGGAACATGACCTTGGTTGGGGCAACTCTCTTCACTGAGGCAATTCTTAAAGAGGCCAGATGTCTGGGGGCACTCCCAGCAGCTGGAGGATGAGTTCTGCAGTCCTGAAGAGGGTCTGTGTGATGGATCAGAGCACCCCCCCCCACACTATGGAGGAAGAAATAACCTTGTATGTGGCCACAGGGAAGGCACCATGAGCCAAAAAAGCTGATCAGGAAAGCAGAGGAACGTTGAAAAGTGGATCTTCAGTTTCTAATAATCAAGAGTTGACTGTAGTTTATGGATTGACTTGTTAAATGGACAGAGTGCTCTGAGGCCCCTGGAGATGCTCCTTTCTAATGCACGCTAGAAGGCTTCTTCCCGGCCAGACTGAGCTCGCCTGTATGGATCGAGCTCAATTATTAATCAGGAGTGCTGGTGATACTGGCTAATTGCTGCCTAATGGCTCAGGCAGGGTAGCTGCACTCCTGTGTAATGTGTGCTCAGAGCACAGCTTTGGCCGCTATCGACTGGCCTGCCTGCACTTCGTCTGGACAACTTTGCGGTGTAAGGCTCTGAGGTCCCAGAAAAATGCACCAAACCACTTGTGTGACTTAATGCATCTGTGTAACATTAGAATTTCCTTTTAATGTGTCACGTGGATGATAAAGAAGTGCCTGGAAGGGAACTGGAGGGGAGAGAGCTTTTAAAAGCAAACACCCAGTCCCTGTGGCATTATCACCATGCCCCTAAGTGTTTTTGTGGTCACTTTAGTACTACTCAGCATGGAGTTCATACGCCTGGCATTTTCATTAATGGCATTTGGTCCAGAAATTATTTATTTCAGGATTATTTAGATTTTTCATCTGAACGCACATCTCAGGGGAACTAATTGTTTGGGCAGCCTCGCACTTGGATCTGAAAACACCTCTAGGCTGTGTGATTAGTGATCATTCCTATCATTTTGTCTCTAACCTGCTAACATGAAATTTGCATTTGCTAAAAAAAAAAAAAAATGTCTAGCTTGTTGCGCTGGAAACAGATCTGGCCCAAAGTAGATTTGAAATTATGCAGAGGACAAACATGATTCCCCCAACTTCTGTCATTCTGCAGTATTGAATGATAATTGTGCTGGAAAGCTATCTACTCTAATAAAAGCGTAATATTAAAATGGACCGTTTCTTCGGGATGTCTAAGCCACACCCACCAGCCAATCAGAGCAACTGTATGCAAATTAGCCCAGCCAAGCTGGGCACCGCAGTCTAGTAGGGCAGATGGAAGACCTCTGCCCTGGGATCCAGGCTGCAGCAGCGGGGCAGGAAGAGCGAGCCGCCCGAGGCTGCGGTCTGGATCTGGATTGCAGGGCAGACAGAAGGGCTTATGTAATTACCTACATATATGACATTATGTTTCTATTGATCAGTGCTGCTCTAGAATAGCAATACTCATAACACAATCATTTCCTTACATGCCTCTCTTATCCTTAGGATGGCACAAAGTATGAGCTAATTAGGTATTTCCTAAAAAAACTTATAGGTGTGTCAAACATAGTATCTAAAAAAAATCACCCTCTACTCTACTCTCCTTAACTGGAGAATCACCATAGACCTTCACAGTCTCTCAGGAAGACCTGGTTTTCCGTTTGAGCTGTGTTTGTTCAGTGGAACATTAGTGAAGTTTTCTGACAAGGATTCCAGAATAACATTCATCCCCAAGTCAAACCCTGTTCTCCAGGGAAACATTCTCAGGCAGTAGGTGGGTCTCATTTGAAACATTCTGCTGATCCAACTTTACCTAAACAGATTAGAAACTTTTGAAGGCTTAGCACAGGAGGAAGCACCAGGATATATGTCATGACCTGACTTACCTAATTCCCCTTCAATGGGAAAGAGTGCCATCTCATACCATGAGTCACTTTATGCCCCAGGAAGTCCAGAAGCTGTATTTTAACCCCCACGCCCACCCCATTTCTTGATGCTTGAGTCATCTTTGATTGACTTGGATATTTGAGAAGATCCATGAAGCCACCAACTGCTTCCCAACAGTATGAAGGCATATGTTAGCCCAAAGCCAAGTTCCAACTGCCAGAATGTTCTGAGACAAATGCTTCATAATCAGAAAAGCCATTTTCTGTTTACACTGCATCTGGAGCATGCTGATGTCTGCATGGTGCAAATTGCCTCACTGTTGTAGGGGGGCTATATTTTAACCTTTCTTATCTAGGAAAGTTATCTCCTTAATTAATATATATTTATATAATGAAAAGAACTGATTGTAAAATCAGAAATCCATAAAAATAATCATTATCATCAGCTAAGCTCTTCTGTCTACCCCGCGATCCAGGTGGCAGCTGTGGGGTGGGAGAAGCGAGCCCACACTGTGGTCTAGGGGAGATAGAAGCTGTGCCATTGGTGGGTCCCTGAATGGAGGGGTGGATGGTCCAAAGGTGGAGGTGTTCCTGCTTTGCAGCTTCAGTGCTGGGGTTGCATGGGCAGCTGCCACCTGGCTGGGGCTGAGCCCTGAGCTGGGGGTTAATGCCCCCTCCCCATGGAAGCTTTAATGAGGGAAGGAGGGCTGCTCCCTCTCTTTCACACACACACACACACCCTCCTGGGCCCACTCTCTCACGGGCTCCATTTTCTCTGCCACAGGGGCAGGGGTCTCCCTTCAGAGCTGGGGTGAACCCATGGGATCCAGGAGAGGGAGAGATAGGCAGGGAGCAGGCGGAGGGAGCAGCAGCCCCGGAGAGTTTGGGGGAAAGTAACCAGGTGGGGGAGGGGTGGAACAGGATGGAGGGAAGAACTTTATAAAAGAGTCAGTGGACAGCAGAGTTAAAAAAAGAGGATGTATGAGTGAACTGTAGGAGCTATAATGAAAATCAAGTATAGTTGTGTACTGGGGACAGATTTTAAAAGTAGAAGTCAGAAAAGAAAAAAGATAAATGATAGTGGATAATTAGGCAGGTAGATAGATAGGTATTAAAACAGTGGAAGTAAATAGAGAAGAATGTATGGCAAAGGTAGGATGAGAGAAAAAGAGGGAGGGAAGAAAAGTTATAAAGGGGGAGCTGGTAGAGCTTACAAGGAGAATGGGAAGAAGGAAGGAATGGGGGAGGGAGCAAAGCAGATCAGAGGGAGGAA